>WTSP01026210.1:0-63772 GCA_025331215.1 Actenoides lindsayi
AGCCCCTTCCCCAGCTCCGTTGCCCTTCTCTGGCCACGCTCCAGCCCCTCAATGTCCTGCTGGGAGTGAGGGGCCCACAGCTGACCCCAGTACCCGCGACGCAGCCCCCCCAGTGCGCAGGGCAGGGCGGGGGGCGAGGGGGACCCAAGGCAGGGGCCGGGGCCCGCGGTAGCGAGGCGGGGAGAAGAGGGAGCCCCCCCCACCCCGGGCCGCGCGCCGTTGCTATGGCTACCGCACGCACACCGCACGCGGGGCCGCCCCGTTACCGTTCCCAGTGGCCCAGGGTGGCGTGCGGTGGCCGCTCGGCCGCTCGCCCCGACATGGCGGCGCCGGAAGCTCGTGTCCCGCCCTCATCTTCCCCCCGTCTCCAGGACCGCGGGCCCGCAGCGGCCGTTCCGGGCACGGCGAGGAACGAAGCGCAGGAGCCGGGGGAGCGAGAAAGGGCTTTATTGGGAGCGGGAAAGGGCTTTATTGGGAGCCGGTACCGGGGCTCTGCCGCAGCCCAGGAGCCGCTTCGTCCGGCGGTGGTGCCGGAGAGGCCCCGCGGCCCCTGCCCGGGGAGCGGCGTGTGCCGGGCAAGGGCAGCGATAAATCAATGGCAAGAGAAGTGCAGAGTGGGAAAAAAAAAAATAAAAAAAAAAATATCCTTCCCCGCACGAGGGGAGGATGGTTTCTGAAAAACAGAGTCCTTCATCTTCCTCCGGTGGCTTGGGGGTTTCTCCTGACGCCTTCAGCAGCCCCTGGTGCCTGTGTTCCTCCCCCCTCCTCCTGCTGGGCGAAGGCACCTGACCTTCACAGCAGCTCGGTGCCGAAGGTAGTACAAAAATCCCCCAACACAAGAAAACACAACCGCCGAGGCTCCGGAATTGCACCGGCACCCGCTGGCTGTGGTGCTGCAGCTCCCCGGGTACCAAAGGGGGGGGCTCAGCTTTCCCTACGCTCTCTCTTGAAGAGAGCGGCTGCTTTCCAGGTGGCTGCAGCATGCGAGAGAAGGATCTCCTGGGGGAGCATCTCCTGCAGCTCTGGGGCTAACTCGGAGCCTTTTGCTTCGAGGTCAGGAAGGAGAGATTCCTTCAGGCTGGAAAACAGAGTGAAAAGCAGCGTTAAGATGGTGCACAGCAAAGTACAAAGGGCAGCTGGCATTCCGTGTGGTGGGAACACACCAGCATCACGTACACAGTTTTAACATATGTGTTTGGTAATAAGGAGAACTGAACAGCCAGGCTGATTTATGGGGAAGAAGAACAAGAGGAACTGGCCTCAAGTTCCCCAGGGGAGGTTTATGTTGGAGCTGAGGAACAATTTCTTCCCCTGGAGGGTTGTCCAGGACAGGGGTGGAGTCCCCATGATCCCTGGAGGGGTTTCCAAGCCCCACATGGAGATGTGGTGCTGAGGGACATGGGCTAGTGGTGCCCTGGCAGTGCTGAGTTCTGGGATTCTAGAGAGACGCTGGAGAGCCCAGCAATGGGAGGCTGCAGGTCAGACCAAGCTGTCAGGGACACTCTGTGAGTGCAGAAGTTCTCGTGTTCAACTTTAGTGTTCACGAACAGCAGCTCCTGGTATCATATTCCAGCAGCGTTCCCAGGACAGCTTGTGCAAGATGAGGGAGAGCCCTACATGCCAGCAACAGGCAGCGTGTCCTGGGAGGAGCTGCATGTTCTGCACGTTGATGGCTGTGCTCTGTGTCCAGCAGGGCCATAGTGTGCCAGGGGAACCATTTCCATCACTTGCACTTTCAGCAGTAGAGAAGCTTAATAACAACTATGGGATGTTTTGGGCTGCACAACTCTTACCTCCACGTGGGTCTGAACACAGTCACAGCCTGGACACGCCTCAGCTTCAAGATAATCATTTCATGGAGCTCTTGCAGGAAGGTTTCCAGCCTTGTATGGACAAGGAAGGCGGTGAGGAGCTTGGCAATCTCTGGACTGAGCTCAGCTTTGTAGTCTGTACTGACATCTGCAAAAGGATCCTAAAAATGCAGCAAGAGGAAGAAAAAAACCAAACCAACCAACCATAAACATCTGAGCAACTTCACCTGAAGAGGAGATGACAGATGGTCAGACACAGGAGTTATCAGTGCACCTCACCCTTTTGAGGCGCAGAAGCTGCTCCGATTTGCGGGTAGAGAGAAGCTGCCACAGGGCTATGCTGTGCTTCAGGCGGCATCGTCCGAGGGCCTGGAAGGAACACACACATAAGGAGTGAAGAGGGACATGAGGTGTGTTTAGGGACCTGGTAGGTCAAAGCTGCAGAGGAGCACAGGGCAGAGAGCTCAGCAGGAGTTCACTGAGCTCTTCAACCTGGGTGTAGAAGCCCATCTGCAGGAGGCTTCTCTCTCCCTCTTCCCTGTTTTGCCTTCAAAAATCCATCTTTTCAGTATAATGAAGAGAGTGGGAAAGTGTGGCTATGCCACACCTGCTTGTCATGACATAGTGCCTTGGCCCACTGTCCATAAAGGGCCTCTTTCCACGCAATTTTAGGAGATAAAACCTTCCCATATCAGCACTTTTGAGAGGTAAAGGGGTATTTTGAATCCTGCCCAGCACCAGGCAAGACAGCACCACTGAAATCTGATTCATAATTGAAAGTTCTCCCTTAGCTTTAGCACTGCAACTAATCACGCTGACACTCAACAGAGAATTTTCCTTCCTGGTGCTGACAGAAGAGCTTGGACCTGCAGAGAAGATTCTGACCTTCTGCACATCCTGTGCCTGACCTTTCTGCAGGGCTTTGCAAGAACCTGCAGAGCATCACAAGCTATTTGACGCACCCACCTTGCAAATGCTGGTTGCAGGGGAAGTGAAAATTGTTCCCCCTCCTGCTGTTGAACATGGAGGGGGGGAGGGAATTCTATCCCATACCTGTTCAAGCTGAACTTTTGCTGTGCTCAGAGATCAGACTGGTTGGATTCAGTACAAACCAGTGCAGATTTTATCCTGTAAGAATAAGAGCTTTTCTCTCAGGACTCACCTGCAGCACATGAGGGTTTGTCTGATCACCCATCTGCAGAACATTTACAATGTAGTCGGTCAGAAGCATCTCAGCTTTCTCTCCAGCCATGGCCAGGAATCCCAAGGTAATTTCAATGACGGAGAGAGCATCACAGACATCACTGTAAGACTGTAGCTCCCCACTGATCATGTTCATCACAGAACTGGGGAGAGCACTCTGAAAATCATGAAGTCAAAGCAGTTAATAGTAGTTGAGAGCCATTCCTTAGTGCTGCTCGAGTTGCTACAGCCATGGAATACAGCAGGGCCCCAGACTTAGGAAACGGGAAACGCTTAACCACATCCCTTCCCCTTGTAAATCCTGGCTGACAAAAGGAGGCCACATGCAAGGCGTGCCGAGAGACAAGTGGGCAAGCCTTCGGATGAACATGGCAAGGGTCAGAAGACAAGCCTTTCTTGGGACGTCAGAGCTCATGTTGCCCCGTTTCCTCCAATGCACAAACCCACCTGATCCATCTTATTCCTGACATCATTGAACAGCTGCTCATAGTTCCGATCATGTCTGTACACGAGGGTGGGTATTCCCTGTCAGGAGAGAACCCACAGTGGTAAAGCTTTGGTGGCGTTGCTCACCCTGCTACAGGGCATGCCTGGTTGCAGTAAACATTGCAAGGCTCCAAGAGCAGCCAAGAAGTTGTCTGCAGAAGACACAGCCAGCTGCCTTCTCCTACCGTTAGGGTGATGAGCGGCTTCCCCTGCAGGAACTTGCTGACAACTTGCTGCTGGATCCTCTCCAGATCAAAGTCCTGCAATGTCTCCCCTCCCTTCTCCATGCTGTACTGGCAGTTGGACAAGATCAGAGGGATCAGGTCTCTCTCAACCTCGTAACTGATCATGTGCAGGTCAGCCACTTCTGATGGACTGACCAAGTAGCTGCAGAAGAGAAAAGTCTCCAGTTAGAGCGAGAAGCCTTTGAGGAGCAGGAAAAGCTGACTGTGAGGCAGCAGGTGATACACCAGAGCCCCCCCAAATGCCTCGCTGGAATAGCAACATACTGATCATCTTCCTTGATGTGCTTGTTCACCGAGTGGATGAAGTCATTGTGCAGACCAATGAGGTAACTGGCCAAGGCTGTGGAGCAGAGGCCCAGCCCGCGTCGACGAGGCAGAAGGACCTCAAGATTGCTGTCCAGGGTCAGGTCAGCATCACAGTAGCCTTTAGGAAGTTTAATCTCACCTGAAACAAAAGGCAGAGAAGACTGCTTGAGGTTGCCCAGAGCCAGCCCACAATGACCAAACCTCTACCTGAGCTGACCCAGATCAGGAGAAAGTACAGAAGCTGAGAAAAGCAGCGCTCGCTCCATTATGGACTCAAGGGAGTGAGTTCAGGTGAGAATACTACAAGAGGGAAAGAAATTCTTCCATTTGCATCTAGCTCTTCCTAGACCTTTCACGGCCAAGGTGAGTTTTGAGGATGTCTCAGCATGACTGCTGGGAGGAACTCAAACTGTTGGAGGGTAGTAGAGGAGTGCTGACAACTGGCAAGCTCTCACTTCCATCACTCAGCACAATGCTGGGAAAGACAGGTACTCACCATTGGTGTCCAGCGAGCTTCTCAGCTTGTTCCAGACAGACAGAAACACATTCACTCTCCTCTGT
The DNA here is from genome assembly GCA_025331215.1 of Actenoides lindsayi. Lineage (NCBI taxonomy): Eukaryota > Metazoa > Chordata > Aves > Coraciiformes > Alcedinidae > Actenoides > Actenoides lindsayi. The sequence continues at coordinate 4,613 of WTSP01026210.1, forward strand.
AACAGGTCCCTCATCACATCTGAGGAACAACAGAAAGACAAATCCTTGAAGCACCTTTTACTGGCAACACCGTGAAACTGTAACACAAGAATCTCCAAAGCACACCTGGAAGTCCAGGCAACTGCTCGAATGGATCACGAGAGACTAAATAGACATCAAACACTTTTCTAGGGGTATCAAGTGGAGTCATTTGCTCAGTTTATATTCCCCCATTGCTGGCTGCTGCTGGCTCGGTCTACAAAGCTGGATGGATCCTTGGGCTGATTCTGCACAACTTTAAGTACTTTTCCGAAAGTACTTAAAAACGCAAGTCCAACTGAAGGAGTTGCCACAAAAAGTCTCTATGCTGCTCACAAATGGAAGGACATCTACTGCCCCTTTTAGGCAGGACCTACACTCAACATACCCACTGCTGCCCTCAGGGATTTATCTTGCCTGTCTCTGAGCAGAGTCCTCACCCTTTGTGAACAATTTTCCTGTGTTTAATTGTCTTTCAAGTCACCTGATGACTTTCCAAGCATAACTCCAGGGTCAAGGTCTGCAATTGATTTAGATGGGAGTTAAAAGGAAGATACGAGGGCTGAACTTCTCTTGAGCTTGCAATCTGTTCACCTTCATTTTCAACTGGACTATCCAGCGCTTTTTGTTTCGCTAACTACAGTTTTGGCAAAGTCTTCTCACCTGAGAGGGGTTCCTTGAGGAAATCTCTGATCGAGCACTGCCTGACATCAGCAGTGTTCTGAAATCGCCTCACCAAGTCCCTCTGCAGAGCCAGAATCTCTGGTAAGAATTTAACCAGCCTCAGTTCTGTTTCCTGGAAGAGGAAAGGGCAGCTATGAGGAAGGTTGTTCTTGGACAACCCAGTTTTGAATACTTGTATGGGATTACACCTTAAATGTTTAAAACCAAAAAGTATTTTACATGTGCAGTTCTCAAGATTACAGAGAGTTATGAGAATAAAGACACTGTATAATCAAACAGTGGGTTAGTCCTGGGCAACAGGATCTAGGTGACCCTGCCTGAGCAGCAGGCTGGACCAGATCACCTCCAGAGATCCTTTCCAACCTCAGCTGGTCTGTGGTTCTGCAAACTGACCTCTGAACACCCCTGTGTCACACCCACCTTCTGCAGAAACTTCCAAAGGAGAGGGACAGAGTCTTTAGCATTCTTTTGCTGGACTATGTGGCCCAGGTTCTCGACTGAAATCCTCTTTCGGCAGCTCCACATCTTGGAATGGTGTATGTGACTGTCCTTGGGCAGCTGGGACAGGAAAGTGGACGGGTCACCATACACTATTTTCACTACTGGATTGGAAGAGATTCTCTCATCCTCTTGAATTTGTCTGTTTAACTTCCGAAGTTTTTTATCCAAATCCTGCATTAAAAAAAAATAAAAAATAAAAAATAAAAAATATCAGAATTGTCAGTGTCCAATATAATACTGAACCTCCAGTAGACTATATGTCCTTAATAGCTGACAATCAACTGACACAAATCTGTCAAAGCAGAAAATGAACTCCTAGTGTAAAAGATACTCTGCAAGCCAGCTGTTTACACCATGAAGTTATTCTTTGCTCTCCAGCTCATCCAACTCACAGGCCTTCCATTCTGAAGATGAGATGTATGGGGGGGGAGGGCAGGGAAGACAGGATTCATTTCAACTTGATCTCGAAGGTCTCTTCCACCCAGAATGATTCTATGATTCTATCTAGGACAACCATATGCTCACTTGGGCAATGGAGCTAAGACATTTCTGCTTTGAGCTAGACAAAATCATCGTAGCCCAATGCTAGCCTCAGATGCTCCTTCCCACAGGTACAATAAAGTTGACTGACCCTTACAAACCAAAGCTAACCTGCAGTTGTGTCATGGGTGGCTTAACTTTAGGAACAGTTGGGTGAAGAGTGCAGCACAGATATTAGAGCAGGTCAGAATCCCAAATAAGTGGATTTTGAACTGCTCAGCTACTGCAATTTCATAAAGCAAATTTCTCACCTGCAATTCAGGAACAATAATTGTTTCTGCAACAATTTGTTCCCATTTGTTTCTCTTCTCCTTGGTGGAAAGCACATCATCAAACTTCACTGGCCCTGCAACAGGAACATTTTGCCTCTTACATCTGCAGTATTTCAGTTAAAAGAAAGCACAGATCCTCTACGCTTCCAGATGTGACATCGCTGCAAGTCAACTCGACGGGCCAAGAGCAATGACAGGGATCCCAGAAGCAGATCGAGTATCTTGGCCTAGTTGGAGAGTGTCATCCAAACTGGCACACAGCGATCACAGGTTTTCAGAAGCTTCAGTCCAGTCATTCATTTGAATGATGTGGACTTTTATATAAGTCATTCATAATCCCAGGAATCCCAGTTAAAGCAAGTTGTCCAAGGTCAGACCATGATCAATGAAGGACCAAGGAGCAGAGCTTGGAATACTGATCTGTGCTACCAGACACTAAAAATACAGCTATTACATATAAATCCCTCTATGGCACAGTGACTCACTGCACTCTGCATTCTACCATGAACCACACTCTGTCATCTCTCTTCTACTGAATAGCTTCTTGGTAGTCGCTTCGAGGCAGTTTAGTATCTAGATTGTACACAGCATGAGCTGCTCTGCTTTGCGTAGTCCCTCTGCTTGTGAGCTGAAAGCTCCATCAACAAACACGTCACGAGCTACTCCTTCGGTAATTCCTTCTCAGAATTCTGCACCAAACCTTGCAAACCCCACATACTCAACCGAAAGAGAAGTGAACAGCCAAAAATTCTTCACTCCCTACTGTAAAAAAACCTCAACACCCTCACGTTTCTGAGTCTCCCTCATCAGCTCAGCCTGTTGGAAATTGTTTATCAGCAAAGCAGCTAAATAACTGCCACCCTTGGAAGGCTGCTAGAGCTTGCAGTAGCGGTATGGCTGGTAGCTTTCCTTACAGTGGCCTGGGTGCTGATGAGGGTCCTTGAGGAGGCTGATGAGGATGAGATGGAGGATATTGATAGTCTCATCCACACTCTTCCCCAAAATTTTTGTCAGTTGCACCAAGTCCTCCTGAATGTGCTCCTGCAGGAAACTCATGGGGTCATGCACCGGTGGCTTGATAATCTTTTGCAATGACTAAAGAGCAACAAAAGGCAAGAATGAGCACAGCCAATAACTTCCAGTTCAAGCACAAGGCACACAGAACTAGCATCCAACCTGAAAGTCAGCTCTGTCTTACAGGATTCCTACCCCTTGCACAAACAAAGGCGGGGGGAGTGTATGTGTGTGCAGGCAAAGTGCATGAAGGGACCAAAAGCCCTCCTGGGCAAGGAGGGAAGTGAATTTGGGTCATGTATCTTTAAAGACTGCCCTAGTTACTTGGCAATTCAATACCTGCATCATACAAAGGTTTCACTACATTTCATGTTGCCACTTGAAACTATTACTGGAAGATACCTGAGGATCTTTTGTGGCTCCCAGCAACATGGCCAAATGCGTGAGCAAGCGTATCAGAGAGAAGACAACGGGGGTCATGGCCCTTTCAGATACTCCCATCGTTCTTCTGTGTCGTATATCTCCAAGTACGTGGCCAGTCTGAGTTCTGTCTTCATTACTCCTGTCGGAAATCACACATATAGTATTTTTCTGCTTTGACAGAAAACACACAGAGATGCCTTTGATACCCAGTAATGTCTTTTTGACCCACAGTTTCTCCGAATGCCATAAAAGCTGCCAATTAAAAGAGCTACAGGGGAACTACGACTTCCAGTAAGTTTTGTTACACAAATAAGCCAATTGGTTTGGTTTTGCTGGCTGATAACCCCTCCTTGGACACGGATAGAGGTGATGTCCAGCCCTGCAGGGCAAGGAAGCCAACTCCATGCTGGGTAGCAAGAAGCTGTTAGACTTATCAGCTTTAACGTTCACACACAAGGGCTGCAAGTGCTAATCCAGAAGACCGAGGAGGAGGGAGGACACGTCACAGTTACTGAAGCTCTGGTCAAAGTTCTTTAGTTACGCCGATCCATTTAACAAAATGTTGCCTATTCCTGTATGTTGGTGTAGAACCACCTATACCATAACCTGTATCAGCCAGGATGAGCAGGAAAACCCCAAACCAGCAGCTTGCCAAGATCTTTTGTTAAGGCAATTTCTGCACAGTCAGTCACACCAGCACTCCCAACGGCAGAGCCTCTTCCCCCTCAGCGGCCCACGTCCGAGCTACCAGGGAATCGTCCCACGTGCCACCTTCCAGGCAGCAGCATGAAGCAGTTGGCACCTTTTCCCTTAAAAGGCAAGTGCTAGGTCATTTAGCACTGAAGAGGTTAGTGACTCAAAGCATACCGGAATTCTTGAAAGCCATGCAGTGGTTTATGCTCTTCCCCTCCAACTACGGCACCACAGTCAAGACAGCAGCTCACTTCCATGGGGAGCCCACACTAGCAAAAAGCAAAATGAGAACACTGAATTCTAGAGCAAGATCCTCTCCGGCAGAGAAAGAGTGAAACAACAGTCCAGGCTGTAACTGGTTCATTCAAACACTGCTATGTACTGGGCAAAGGACCTCTACCTCATTTCCTAGATTTATGGTATAAGACATGTTAGTGCTATCCTAAATTCTGTATTATGATATCAAAATGATTAATAATATAGAGTTTAGAAAATAAACCACCATGCAATAGAATATTAAAACCTGTAAACAAGATAAACCATTTTATTGTTGAAAACACCACCTGCTTAAAAACCCACCAGTCTCAAATTCTTACCTCCCCTACAGCACAGGGGTGGCCATTTGGACATGCTGTGAAGAAAGAGAAACAAACAGGACAGTGTTAGAAGATGGACATTTATTAAGCCCCTGTTTTTCCCTCTCATGGAGGCCGTCATCTTGGAGCAAGAAATATGCTTCAAGATCTAATCAAAAGCACTGACTGTCTCAGAGCTGAAAGGAGTAACAGGCCAATGTAGGAAACCCAAGGAACTTTTCAGTGCTTCTCTTCTCAAGAAACAAGGAATGAAAGTCTTAAAGACTCTGCTGCTGAGTACCAAAGTGAGGATGAATGCTCCCGCCCCCGATTCTGCACTAAGATCCTACTGTGTAAAGCACAGAACTGAAACCTGGCCAGGAAGGTGGCAAAGTGCTCCTCTTCCGCTCACACCACTTCAACACTGCCAGAAGAAACAGGACGTGCCTTTGGAATTCTTGAACTTTGTAAGCAGCTATAAGCTTGAAGGCAAACAGGGTCGATGCAATTTGGTGCATTACCCACATAAACTATAGCTACAAATCTTCATTTACAAAGGATAACTCGTGCTGCCAAGAGGAGCATGTCTGTCCTCACATCTGGAACCGTTTCATTCGAAACCCAAGGATCACCCTTCCATTTCTTTCACAGCCACTCAGGAACACTTACTGTACCAGCGCAGAGCACCCAGTTCTACCCAGCTCCTCGCCTGAGCCATTAGATCTTCTGGCATTGTAGGCAGAAAAGAGTGCTAAGGAGGAAAAGGAAAAAGGTGACAAACTAATACACAAACCAGTTCTTTCCTGTAGCAGTCACTCACTGGTTCTTTGTTCATGATGGGGAACAAGAGAGGTCTGAGAGCAGAGGTCACGCAGATGATGTACATGAACATTTTCAAACTCTACCTTTGAAAACCCATTCTTAAGAGCGGTCAGTGTTGTTAAGGCTCGCATGTGCACTCTCTAGACATCCTGCACTGGATTCCCAATGTACCCTGGTGTGCACCAGCACATTTCCTTTCGCCTTAAGGGATAGCCAGAAGAAGCAGAGCAGCAGATCCCTTCATCCTGACCCAGCCCAGGGCTCCATGAGCCATGACCCTCAAGCACTCAGGTCTCTGCGGCATGATCTGCCAACTGCTTTCATATCTGCTCAAACAGCAGGAAAAGTATTTGTCTGATGCTGCTCAGGATACAGAGGTACCGTGAGAAGTGCAGACTAATCCCAACAATGCAGCAATAATCGTACATCGGCAGCTCAGAGCTAAAACACTGAGTTGGTGCTTTTGACGTTAAGAAAGGATTGGTTACAGGGGATCCAGCAGACAGATGACAGGAGCAGGAGCATGCTGAATTGCCACCCGGGTTAAACCTTTTTACCTCCATGGTGTGTGGGTGGAAGGCCAAATTGCGCAGGGGCTGCAGGACGCGGCTCTGCCCGCACAGCAAGACAGCCGCACTGTGAACGACCATTTCCATGCGCGCTCCGTGGTGGCTGAAGCTTTGAGGATCCACCCTCAGAGACGGCAGCGAATTCATCACAAGGGAAGCTGCAAAGTGCTGCAGGTCTGGAGAACTCAGGACTGGGGACTTCTGGATGAACTTGGTCATAGCATCTGTTTGCTGAAAGTACATATTTAAAAGGAATAAAGCCAGCGTGATACTGAAGAGGACTATCAGCTGCTTCCCATGCCCCTGCTTTGAGAACATTCCCAGTCTGCTCAGATCGAGACATAACCGTATTTGGGGCAGAAGAACAAAAAGGACTCAAGTCTCATTCATCCTTATCAACGAAGCACGTTTGCCACTTCACTTGCAAAGTGACGCATCTTACCTGCTGTTTGGGATGAAGACTCGAGCAGCTGCTTCCATACAGGGCAGTGACCTCTCTGAAAACAGCCAGCAGCAGATGGACAGACTGTACAGCCGGGGAGCTGCGAGATGCCTACAAGAGAAGAAGTGATGATAGTGCAGAGAACAGGCTGCAGCTGTGACAGCTGAAGTTACTGGGCACACAGGTTTCAGCAGGTCTCTGGCAAAACTCTCCCCATAAATGGAGGGGGATAGCAGAGAAACGGCCGTTCAAGCCATAAATGTGTAACCTGACAGCACTCGGGCTGAAGTATCGTATTCTTCTAACATCCAGTCAGAACTGGATCTCCCTGGGCAGCAGCCTGTGCATGCCTGCCTTCAAATCAACACCAAGAGGAAAAAAATAAATCAATCACAACCGGTGTATAAGAGATGGTGCAGAGACGTTCGAAGGTGCAACGTTTGCAAACTTCTCCTTGAAGATTTTCATATGCAAAATGCATATTGGGGAAAAGTTACAGTGACTGAGATCACCTGTCTGATTTTTGCATGGCAAGACACAAGGCTGGGCAGATAGGGAGGGGGAATAAAGTGTCTTTGATTATCTGCCTGCTCACTACAAGATGCCTGTGTTGCATACTGCAAACCAAACTGCTACGGTAGATGACGAGAGAAAAGCAAGGTGAGGCAACCAACAGAAATGCTCTCAGAGTCACACGTGCTAGAACAAAGGGGAGAAAGGAGAGCAAACCTGTCTGCCAGCATAAGCCACAGGAGCTATCAAGCAAAAGCAGCCCTGGCATCTCCCACTGGCAGAGACGCTGCCAACAGGAACACAAAGCTTAAACACTGGCCATCCAGAACCCACAGCAGGACCCCTACCTTCTGTGCCTCTAGAAGACCCTCAGTCTCACACTCGATCATGGCTTTCCCCACAGCATCACGCACGACTCTGTAACTCTCGCCACAGGCCAGGTAACGGTCGATGTGGTTAGACTGGCTGTTCTGTACCTACACAGGGAAACGCCCGTGGTGAGCACACTGACCAGCCATTGGACAAGGCAGAATCTCCTCTTCCTTCCAGGAAACAGGACATTTCAGCCTTTGCAGAGAGAGCAGGCAAGCACAGAAACCCAGCTGGCTTCTCGCCACCGTAACAGGCTCCATTCAATAGGGAGCAACTACAAGTCATCTTCACAACCACCCCCACTGCGGTGAGTCCCCCAAGAGCCACACAACAGTAGAAACATCCCAAAGCAGCCCAAACTGCAGACTAAGAAGAGACCAGCAGCATCTCCAAAGAGATACCCCATCATTACCTGTTCCAGAATTTCCACCGGGAACACCCAATTAAACTCTGTCTCTGTGACAAGCTTCTGAGCAAATTCCATCCCATACTGACTAGCAATTTTCCGGACGAGGTAAACACGATGCCAGTCGTTCTTGGTGAGGCTACAGAACACCCTCACATTTGCCAGGTAACGCCGCTTCTCCTCTACCTGGCCTTGCTCTGGAGGGGGAAAAGAGAAAGAGGTAAAACCACATCCCACCTTGTAAAATTCTTGTCAGCACTAGCTGCAGCACCATGCCCCTAGTGCTGACTGTTCACACAGGACAGCCTCAGATCCCTCTCTTCCTCAAATGCTTATCTAGAGTGTTTCCTCAGGGGGATTTTAGACAACAATTCATTTCTTCAACAGAGGATGACATACTCTACTTCCATTTCCTCCTCTCAAGGACAAGTTTTCCCATTTACTGGTAGTTTGTTCTCAGAGCTCTTCCATCTTGCTCAGAAATGTCTTTCCATTGTCTCAACTGCTGAGGTGATGCTGCTTCCTAAGAACCATCTCCTGGGATGCATTTCCACTAGCCTGACATCCTCGATGCAAGGGCTGGATGCTGAAATCCCTTGGAATTAGTTATGTTACCATACTTCAATGCTTCATGAACTGTCTAAGTATCTGAAACTCACCACACGCTGTTCTCCTGTCAGCAAATCAGCTCAAAACTTTTGGTTTTGGGGAGTTTAAGCATCTCCACCCTTTTCAGCTGTTCAGAGCTCTCATTCATTTGAAACAACAAGCCTTACAGCGGTCATTTATCTGACACATCATTTATGCTTTATTCCTGTATGTACTAAAGTCCATTTTAGTTGGCTCTAAATAAAATTTCACCGTTAGCACCTGGAGGATAAAATAAATCTCCTTCCAAAGGTGCAACTGCTGAGTAACGACACCCTGGTGGTCACCGGCACAGCCCTGCTGCTGGCTATAGAGCACTTCTAATCGATGGTAAAGAGGACAAATAATGACTGACTCTCAATGAAAGAGAAAAGGAGGAAGCTGATGCACTTTTTTCTTTCCTGGCCACGCACCAGAACAAGTTCCAGCACAGCCCCAGTGCCCTGACTGCATCCAGCCCATCTCCCACAGTGACTCTGCTGTGTGTGCAGCATCTCCACCTGACAGCACGCTGATCAGACTTACCTGTGGGCTCGTGCAAGTCAAAGATCAGCTCTGCAGCCTTACTCAGGTACAAGCGAACCTTGGCTACTGCCTGCAGATACTCAACGGATGACTCCTGAGGAGTTCCTCGATTGCTCTCTGGGAGGTAGTTCTCTGGAAAGCCTCTGTCTCGAGGCAGATAGTTGATATGCTCAGATCCAAGGCTGCCCTCAGACTTTTCACACATGGAATCCTAAAGATAGGCCAGAATCTCGCATAAGAGAACCACTGAAATCAGCTGTCCCGTGCATCAGCACTTTGTATCTCCACTGCATCCCCAGTGCGGCATGCACCTGAAACTATCATGTCTCATGGCACCCCCCAACCCAATGCCATCAGCTCCTCCCTGGGACGCCTTCTTCCTGCAAGAGTTTTAGTGGCCAGCTCTCAGCTACCCAGCACTCTCACCTCTAAGCAGTTGACAAAAAGCAGATAGAGTTCCTTTTTATCATTTTTCTCTAGGAGCTCGTTGTGCTCTACGCGGGACAGGTAGTGCTGCACGTCATTTTTCACTTCATTGAAGCTGCAGGAGAGAGAAAAACCCCTCACACAACTGCAGTACTGACAGCTACTAATGTTCTAAATCATAGTCAAACTACTAGTTATGTCCATGTGACAAGTGTGGGTCACACTGGATCCAGCTAGGAAGATGGAAAAGCAACCACACCACGTTTGGCCAGAGGTCATCCAGCTTCACAGTCTGACACAGGATTTTATCATCAACAACAGTCAATTAGCATGCTTAGTGCATAAAGGCATCTGATCTCCTAAATCAGATGCTTAAAATAGATGATCACACTTGAGAAACTGCTTCCTGTGCACTGACTGCAAAGGGAGGCTGGAGGAGCGAGTGAGAGGTCTCTAAGCACACATGAGATCAGTCGTGATTAACTGTCTATGGATGACTATTGCTCTGCTGGTCTAGAGCACACCAATTAGTCAGCTATCTCCAGGCTACCCAGGCCACCCACCTGCAGCACTGGTTTAGGTTAAGAATAGCCAGGTAAACCTTGGCACAGACTGGTCAGATACTTCAATACAAGTGACATGCAAACCAGTCAAATTGTGTAAGTAATAGAAAAAGCACAGCATGGGTTTCACCTGCAATGATTCAAATTCAATGAAGAGCCTGAAAGCGAGGAGAACAATCAGATTGGTTTGATGAGATCATGGAAAACAAAGCGGAACCTCCCCTACTGTAACATCCAGCAGTTGTCTGACTGTGCTCACCTGTACTTCAAGAGGAGCTTCAGCATCACTGAGCGGATAACGGGAGTTTCATCCACTTCATCATTAAACGGGGACAGAAATTTTGTGTAGGTAGCAGGGTGATCTGTGGAGATATGAAAAAGACAAGTTTGGCAGGTGAGAGAAAGCGGCAAAAGAATCAGCTGCCTGAAGCCGAGCGTCAGGATGAAGGGAACTCACTTGAACCTTTCAGGACGGTAATGTTAACAAACAGCAGGTTAAGGAGCTCCTGGATCACCTCTGCCTGAGGGGGTTCATTGTCCTTGAAGCACATGGTAGTGACCACATCTATGAAGAAATTATTGCACCTCTGCCGGAACAGGGCATTCTTTCCTATGGCATCTCTAAGGGAAGGGTAAAAAGCATTAGGACAATATCCAAATACAGAAGCACTTAAATAGCAGAGGAAGCAAAGCAGACGCAGGCCAAAGTCACCAAGACAAGACCGGATTTGTGCAACCTGGATTTGTGTACCTGAGCTCTGTGGAGACGTCTAAATTAACATCCTCCTCCAGGGCAACTTTGCAGTAAGGACAATGCATCTGTGCTGGTACCAGCCACATTCTGATGCACTGCTGACAGAAGACATGGTAGCAAGGCAGAGAGACTGGATCCTTGGGCTCTCTCAGGCAGATGGGACACGGCTTCAGACCATACCTGTAATTCAGAAACAACAACGGACACAACCGCTTCAATATTAACGGCTTTGGGTAAGACAACAAGGTGTGCATCTGCAACTAGACCAGGAGGAGATAGCCAGCAGGTCTTGCACTAACTGCTCAGCTTTAGGGCGCAGAATAAACCACAAGTTACTGCTCTTTGCTCAGATTTCACGACATGGCCTTACGCTCAGCAACACGCTGGTGCCACAGGCAGCGTTCCCGTGGACCCTGCAACCCGTCCCGGTGTCCCTACCTGTAGAGTCTGTCACTGACTTCCTCCTTACACTGGCACAGTACTTTCATCACCGCGATAAAAGTCGGATGAGTCTTCATGTCTAAACCATGCTGGAAACACTGCAGAGGAAAAAGGACAAAGCTAAATGACTCAGCTCTAACACCTGAGACAAAAATGGACAGGATCAGCAGAAGCAAACAGGGAAGAGGTGAAATCACATCTTTGCTTACCTCGGCAAGAGGCAAAGTGTATTTTTTCACTAAATTCTCAAATTCTGGCATCAGAGTGTTGATGCTAACCAACACGTGTTCTACAAACAGAGACATGCAGAAAATCCGGTTCCAGCAGACTCTGCGGGGAGAAAGGTGCGATTTCAAAGAGTACCATTAGGAGGCGAGAGCAGGAACGGAAGCACAGCATCAGGGCAGCCTAAGGACCCCACTGCTTCCCGTGCTCTACAGCATTTGTGCGCTTCCTGGCCGCAGGGCAAAGCGAGAAATTGCTCATCAGCCCTGGCTTTTTGTCAAGGAAAGAACACCTAACAGTACCTAGCACAGTGAGCTTATAGCATCGGAGCCTGCACTGTAGACAGCACTGAGCAGGACTAGGACCACTGCACAGACCCTCTCACATCTCTAACCTCTATATTAAGAAAGAAATTAAAAAGAAAAAAAAATTAATCACAATTAGCTACAATTTCTTCACTTTGGTTAAACTAGAAAAGGTCTGTGATAAACTGTGGCTCTCTGGGCTTGTCTCCCAAGAGAAAAGACTCCACCTTAGATGCAGTGAAGTTCCCCATCTCTCACAGTCTTTAAGCACAGGGGATGCAGTGAGAAGACATTGCTGGTTAATAGGAACCCAAGGAGAGTTTCAAATAACTCCTGAACCCAGCTGGAATGCACTGGATGATGCTACCAGATTTAGAGGGAGGATCTATAGGAGATACGGAAAACCAAAAAATCTGGTTCTTGATGCTCAGCACATAACTGAGCCCAGTGGGAACCTGGAAAGGTTTGTAAAGTCTTTGTCTGGGAAAAGCAGCACCCAAGCAGCTCTCAGCCCGAACTAACAAGTTCTAACTAACTAAGCAAGGCAAAAGATCAAGCTTGTGAGCAGATCTGTGGTACATACTCAAGTCTCTTCAGCAGCTGATGGCACAGGCTCCCACTCCTTTGTAAATCCTGCTCTTTACAAAGAAATTCAACAGGCATACGAAGATTCTTCACTTTTTGCAGCCAGATCTCTGGACGGGCTGTCTGTACTTGACTCTCCAGCTCTTCAGCACATATCATTGCAGCCAACACATCTAAAACCTGGGTACACACACAGGGTGTAAGCAGGACACAACACTTGCCTTGCAGAATTAACAAGAAACCTCGGTCTCTCAATCTGGTTTGTGTTCTACTGAATAATATTTGACTTGATCATCTTAAGCTCTGCAATTCTCATGCTTAGGGCTCAGATCACTAGCACATCCTGTCAAGTGATGTGAAAGCAGAGCAAACTACTTAAAAACCTGCAGTAACAACGATAATTTAGCAGATTATTCCTATACTGAGGATTCTGGCCAAGCCTGTGCAACTTGACTGTTGCCAAAATCAAACGGCAGACCGAACATGGCTAAGTCACTGGAGACAGAGCTCTCTGCTAGGGTTGAGGATCACAAAACGCCTGACTCTACCATCTCTGCCCGTGGTATTTCACATCCTTCCTGGTTCAGGAGGTAGTCCACCACACGGGAGTGTACGGCCAGGATCCTAGAAAAGTTCTGCAGGCGGCTCTTGAACTGGTTGTACGCGAGGTGGACCCAAGGCAGGGAGGGCACCGTCTCCTCTCGGGGTGATGCAGCCCTCCGCTCCTCTATGCAGGAGAGGAATGCAATTCGCAGACACTGAAAGTTTAAAAAGAAAAAGAAAAAAGGTTTACAACCAAAATCAAAAAAAGAACTTTTATGATTCATTTTACACTGGAAATCCTGGCAAAGTTCTCTGCAGTAAGAGAACAGGTACTTCACAAAGACAGCCTTAAATGACGTGTCAGTTTATATGGGTGTTCCTGTGGAAGTGTTTTTCTGAGTAAGGTCCAAGCAATTTCAGCAGCCATCCAGTGTCCAATGCACCTGCTTTGTGGCTGCCTGGCTATTAGTCTGTCTCAGAAAGGGAGCTGCTCTGAGAAGACAAGTTTGATACAGGAGGGGATCTTCAGAGAAGAGTATCACACTCTTCTCTCCATCCCGAGGGTTCCCAGCTCTGACTCCAGACACTGACCTGCAGCTCCTCTGCAGATGACACACCAATGGTCAAGACAATAAAGTCTGTGATGTAGCACTGGAAGAGCATCAGTCTGTCTTCCTCGGTCAGAGCAGAGATATATTTTCCCAGTGCAGTTTTCTGGAAGATATCCACAAACTTCTCACCTTGGTCTAGAAAATGAGAATGCAGAGAAAATCTGAGTGTTAGGAGGAGGCTGGGTTTGACACAGCTCCTATCCTCATGAGACCAACACCTAACAAAGCACTGATGCATACAGCAGTTCCCTCAGAGCACCAACCAGGGGTTTAAGGCCAGGTCTTCTCAGCCCAGGAACCAGCCCTGGTTTTATGGAATCTCACCTTGTCATTAACTCCTGGCATTTCCACAGCATTTTGAATACAAGGGCACAGAGTATGTGAGAAAGAGCCAGAAGCACAAAGAAAAGCTAATTCCACAAAGCTCTGCTGGCCCATATGAGCCCAGAGGGACTGAAGTTGTGGTCATGGTCACAAAAGTGTAGAGGCATGGCAGGAACAAAGCCGAGATTACAGGGCAGGTGGGTGGAGATGCTCCATGTCACGAGCTCAAGCCAGGCTCTCACCTTCAGTGTTTTGGATGTATTGAGCTTCCAACCACATCTCATCCAAGTATTCCTTTATCCTCCAGCTGAAGGGCATCTCATTCCCAGTATCAGCAGACACCATCATGTTGTTCTGCACCAGAATTATCTCTGGCTGAGAGCTAGGAGATTAAAAGGACACTAATACACTGGGCTTTTGCCTGGGAAATACAATCAGAGAGAGGCAGGAAGCTGCAGAAAGCAAGAAATTAGCCCTAGAAGAGGATGAGGGAAGGGGAAAGAACTGAAGGACTCATTAATACAGGTCATCCTGCGTAGCACTGGGACTTAGTAAGAGCTCCCTGGCAAAAGGGCTGTAATGGGAGAAGACGTGAGCTCCAGGGGCTGGGTAAGAAGTGTGAGCATGCCGAGAGCCAGAGAGCAAAGCCCAAGAGTCTGGGGATAAGGTAGAAAGAACAGACTTCTGAAGCCACCGAGAACTGCCCCGCTGCCTTCAGCACAGCACAGGAGAGCAACCAACAGCAGTGACCTCCCACAGGGATTGAAAGCCAGTGCCTGACTGGTCTCCGTGCTGCCAGCCAAGCCCTCCTGGTGCTCTCCAGTGGCTCACCTGTTCTTACCCACACCGTAAGGGACAGTCAGCAGTTTTGTATCACTGAAGATGAACATCCACAGGTTTGTCACCCACTCAGCTGCTGGCCTGGCCAACAGCTCCAGATTGCCATTTCTGTCTATGACAGCAATCAGGAGAGCCAGGAATGGAGTGATCACGTTCTGGACTCGTTTCCATAAGGTGTGCCTTTGGGGGCAGAAAGAGACCGAGAAACCCAGAGGGAAGGTGAGCAACGATATCAGCGAATCAGGAGGTGGCTGTCCTGAAAAACTGCTGACATATGCATGTCACAAAGTCCTAATCCTGCCTTTAAGGGGAAGAAATATCACCAACAAAACACCCTACACTTCTCTCACTCATGGCTCGCCTGTAATTTCAGTTTCACTCAAAGCACTTGTGCATTCCTGTTCCAGTACAGCCCATTCAGCTCTAAGTCACCCTCCCTCAGGAGCCATGAGAGGACAAAGCTACCTTCAGAAACTTTCCAGCACAAACTGGAGACTGACACTGCAGATATTCAGATTACACAAAACTGCTGCCTCTGCTGCACAGTTGCCATTTGCAGACTTTTCCTGGAAGCCTGCAGGTTACAGGATCCTGCTGCTGTCCTCACCTGAAGGTGCCTGCCTCCTGGAGAGCGCTGAGGTTGGAAGCCTCCCGAAGCACCCAGTTTTTCGGGTGGAGAGAATTTTCTTCTTGTTTTTTCAAAAGGTTGGAGAGACGAGCCTTTGTTATCTTCAGGAAAGAGGCTAGAAAACAAGGAACTTGCATCATCTCTTCTATTGGCATCAGATCCAAACATCACGAGCACAGCATTTTACAATCATTTCAATATTTAGCCAATCAGCAAAAAAAAACATCCACCAGAAGTAGCACAGCCAGAGAAAAAGCCATGACCCGATCTCCAGGAAAAGTCCTATAGCCAAAGGAGCAACAGACTGGAGCACAGACACACGTGTTCCTGGGAGATCCACCTTATCTACAATTATAGCAAAGGCCACTGTCCTTTGGGTGACCAGTGAATTAACATGTTCTGGTGGTCCCTTTGATGCTCAGGGAGACTCCCTGCTGCAGCCATGGAGCACGTACCTTTCAAGTCATCTTCTTTGGACAGAAGGCCAAGAAGAATCTTAATTCGCTTTCTGCTTCGACTAAGATCTTCGTTTTGGTCCCGCAGCATCCCCACAGCACTTTGTACACAGGTCCTCAGGAGCACAGTGGTGTCTAGGACTTCAACCTTCCCAGGAGCAGCAGAAGAACAAGATCATTACTCTTCAGTTTTACACCTTTGCCACCAATACGTCCCTCTCAAAAAATGCTAATAGTGCTCTCTAGAAAGGGCCTGTCCCCCTGACATCCCACCTCCCTGTTTTCTTCTCATCTCAGGCTGCAAATCTAAGTTCTTCTTCAGCTATCAAGTACACGATGCCAATTCTGCAGCCCTTTCAAACTGGGACGTAACACAAGATTTGTGTTAAGATAAGACTCTTTCAGGGGGAAAAGGGGGAAAATTCAGTAGTTCATGGAAAAAAGTGGAAATGGTAAAGATGACTAAGGAAAATATGCCCTCCCTGGGAGATCTTTAGGCACTGGAGAAGCCAAAGCTACATGCAGTCACCCTTGCACTGGGCGTCCAGCTCATGCTGTCAGGGCAACAGGAACCAGTCTTAACAGGGGTACAGTAGAGCAAAGTCCACAGCCCACTCCAAATGCACACCTCAGAACACCAGCAGCTGGGGTGGCAGGCTCAGAATCACAGTTCTCAGCCTCAGGGTGTAGAAACACAACAGAAGCTTTTCAAACTGATTTTTAAAAAATTGGAATTACAAAGTGACTAAGGAGTTAGAGGGTCCTTCGAATGGTTTACTTCTTTAGCGATGCCGATTACGATTGATCAACTAGGGGAAGGGAATTTGTGTCTGATCATTAACATTCATGATGCAAATAAGTTTCCTGATGGATTTCAAGTGAATAAGGACACAAAAGGTGTGTCGCACCTGCTGATGACAAGGAGCAGAGAGCTGAACTGACCTCACAGTGCTCTGCTTCTAGCACTGGTGTTTCAGCCTTGGTCTTGTTTTCCTCCTGTTCTTCATTCACAGGCAGAGCTGCAACTAAAGGGTAGAATTTTTAGCAGAAAGAAGCAGTACACTTCTGCATCAGTCAGTAAGAGTTTATTTAGCTACTGCAGCTGAGAGTGGCAGAACATCTGTCAGAGACCCACTGGCACCTGCACGAGTAGCTGAGAGCCACCTTCCTAACACAGCTACAGCTTAGGGCTGTCAGGAGTCATGCAGCAGGAACTGGAAGGAATGTGACACTCAGAGCTAATGCTCTGAGCTCTGCCAGAGCCCTGCGAGGCAGTGTGGTGAAAGGAGAATGAGTAAAAAAAAAAGTGAGGGAAAATGAAGTTTTCTAACCTTCCTACAGGTTTAGGTGAACAGATCTATGTTCAGGCAAGTGAGACAATCTCTGGAGTAACTCCTTGTCAGTGGTCTCTGCCATGCAGCATCTGCTGCTTCGAGTGCCAAGGCAGAGCACTCTGTGTTGAGCGGTGCAAATACCACATTTTTTGTCAGAGGAAAAAGGGAAAGCTACCAAATGAACTTACCTGATGACCTAAAGTTGTGGTAACAAACTCAACACAAATATAAGTTGGCAGCCATGTGATGACACACACACACACCCCCTCCCCAAAAAAACAGCTGCTGATCAGGGAAAACCATGCCTGGTACAACATGTCTAATACATTCCACTAGCATCCCCTTTTCCCCACTGGCACAGCCCATGGGCAGCTCACCTTTGGTTTTACCCAGATGCTCACAGAACATCTGGCTGATGGTGAGGTTCTGCAAGGCAGTCATGTCAGAGACCATGTCCTTGGATCTGCGGAGATCATCTATATGCACCGACTGCCACAGTCCTACAGACAGGGGACAAAAAAAAAAAGAATTAAAACAAAACAGTCGCTTCATGCCTGCAGCATGCTCTTCTAGACTGGCAAAGAATTATTTCCCAGCAGCTGTAGGCTAGCAGGTCACAGAGTTCACTTGTTCTCACTTGTTGATGTACAAAGTGCAAGCAGGAGTTCCCTTGGAACATGCTGAGGCACACTGCCCTGACTGATGGGCCGTGCACCCCGCGGGGACTTTGAGAGCCCACCACACGCAGCAGGGACCTTGCTGCTGGAAGCAGGAGACCCAAGCACACACTCAGCAGCCTGCTGGAGGACAGCAGGCCAGTGCAGTCAGCATCGTGTGTGTCTACTGCTCACCAGCTGACTAGAAAGAGGACTCATCTGCCAGTGGGCAAGGCAAGGTGCTCTCACCAAGGAGATTAGGACTCCAAAGTACTGACCACTTGGGGGCAGGGCCTGGGGGTAAGGGAAACAGCTCTGACCACCCAGGGGACACACTAATTTCAGATTTTGAGCCTTAAAAAGCAGGGTGAACAAGAGACATGTTGTTCTGATATGACTGGTTGAAGCCAGCTGAAAAGTGAGGAGCAACAGATGGCCAGACCCACCTCCGTGGAATCCCACGTAGGACGTTCCTCCTTCCACCCGGGAAAGCTTCATAATAAAGTAAACAAAGACAGAGTCTTCCCCCAGGTCCACCTTGTTGATTTCATTAACAACAGTGTATCTGCAACAAAGAGGAAACGCTGTTGACAGCTCCAGGACAGACAGAAGTTCACGGCCACGAGTCTTTCCTCTGCAAGATGGGGCACGTTTCCTCCCCTGTGCAGACGTGAGCAACTCTCAGCCCTTCCTCCCAGCCAGCTGTGCCCAGCCCATCACCTCTGCCTGGGCCTCGAATGACACCCCCGATCCTCAGCTCTTCCGGGACCTTCTGCCACCAAGGGCAAGAATTCACACTTCAAAGGGGATTATCTGGTAATTTGACCCAGCTCAGTATATTTTGATTTGGGCTGTGAATCATTATTTGAAATACAATTAGTGCTTCTCGACTGACACCACTACAGAATACACAAAGGATTACACATTCCTGGTTCTGAAATCCCAAAATCAAACGGGGGTGAGGAGTCAGCAAGCAGAACAGCCAGCTGGGAACCACTTCACACTTGACTTACTTGGCTGAGGCGATGAGTTGGGCATTTTGAGAGCCATCTTCAAAGTCTGTCTGAATAATAAGGACTTTATTTCCTGATGTGGCACCAAGGAAATCTCTGAAGAGTGAAAGGGGATTTAAAAGAAGTCACCAAGAATAAACCCAACACATTAAAGACTGTAGAAGTCGTCACTCCACATTAGCCTTGGCTGCTGCAGGCAGGAGAGATTAAAACACCCAGCCTGCAGCGATGGTAGAACCTCACAATCCCATCTCAGCATGCTGGGGCTAACGCAGCCCCCACCAAGCCAGGCCACTGCTCAGCACAGCACAGCCTCTGGCCTCCCTTTGCCACACACAATACTGCAAATGTTCTGCCCAAGTCTCTTCCACCCAGAGGACAGCCCACAGAGAGCAGGGTAACACCAGCCCAGACTCACCGGATGCCCTTCAGGAAGGAGTACTCTGTATCAAACTGCTGCAGGAACAGGATCTGAGGCCTGCACGCTTTGCCCCGCACCTCTCTCTCCAGACACGCAGCATCGGCACTGGTGAGGAGCCTCGAGAAGGTGGTGACCTGGGAGGGCAAGATGAAGGTTTGTTCTTTGCTCAGGAAGGCAGCAGACATTCATCTTTGCTCCCAGATGCTGTCAGCTTGCTGCAGAGCTGGAGTGCACCCCAAACATTAGTTTACCCTGCCAGGAGGCACAGGCCGAGCACAAGCTGTTACAGTGGCCCGGGGCCACTGCTGGGTAGCCAAACACAATGACTCTGGGTGTTGCCAGAGGTGAGGCAGCTGGGAAGGAGCAGCCAAGGCTTTGAGAAGCTCCTCCTGAACCCCTGTAATGAGCCTTCCCTGCAGCACCGTGAGGGAGCAGCAAGTCCAGCCCCCAGAGAAAGCCCCGTGGCTGCAGGTGAGGCAGGAGAGGGAGGAATTCCCCAGCCAGTGTCAGCCGAAGCTCTTTCACTTTGGTACTAGCTGAAAGTAAACCAGGTGCTCCCAGTAAAGGCCCACAAGAGCTCTGGCTGCTGGTGGCTTAGCCGCCTTAAAATCATTTGCATCTTTAAGAGCAGCAGCAGACATGAAGCAACGAGGGGCCCAAGGCTCCCGGCTACTAGTTCTGCAGCCGGTAGCCGCTTTTGCTGGCTGTGTGCATGGAGACAGAAGTCCTTTCAAAGTCGAGAGACGGATCACCCACCCAGACTCACATAAAGCCCCTGCTTGCCAGGGAGCCTCAACTGCCACTTCACAGGGCAGAGGGCATTGGATTCTCTAGGATGCAAGGGCGTACCTGACGCAGCCCCCACTCCGCACCCCGCGAAGCGGGGAGCCTGTCACCCCGTTCCTGGGGCGCGGCCGCCACCCAGCACCCCCCTAAACCCCTCCGCGCGGGCTGGCGGCGTCGGGAGAGGGCTCCGCAAGACGCTCACCTCCGTGAAGACCGTTCGGCACCCGGACCCCGCGCGGACGTGAGCTCGGAGGAAGTCAGCGAACGAGGTGTGCTGCTGCTGCTTGAAGTAGACGTCGGCCAGGGAATCTGCCAGAAAGGAGCCCAGGGAGTGGCAGTGGCGGACGACGGCGTCCGGCGTGGCACAGTTGAGCAGCGCCAGCTGCGCTTCTCTCTTCAGGCGGGACAGGGATTCGGCGGGAGGACGCTCCGCTTTCAGCCTCTGCGTCGTCTGCAGGACCAGGGAGGCGCAGGTGTTGGAGTGGTAGCCCACAAACACGTCCGACGGGCTGTATTTCTGCTTGCTTGTGAAGCGCTCTTCCGTGTTGGCTGCCGCGAACTCCTGCACCCACTTCTTCAGCTCTTCCACCGTTTCTCTTTGCCCCTTGTCCAGCACGGTGCTGATGTCCAGGTAGTGCTTCTCCAGCCTATTGATGAGGGGAATGGGAAAGTGCTTACGCACCACGTCTTTCTCCTCGATGACTATCAAACGGAACTTCGGGTGCACTCGGCACTTCACCCGGTGGGTGCCCAGTCCCAGATCAACATACTTCTGCCCGGCGAGGTACACGTAGTACTGATTGAGGGCATCGTACAGGCTTTCGTAAAGGTTTTGCAGGTTGAGGAGCACAACCATCTGGCCAGTTTCCATGCAGACCTTCACACGGTTGATGTTCCTGCATATCTGGGTGTACTCTTGGTCCTTAGGGAAACTGGAGCCAAAGATGATTTCCGGCTGTTGTCGGGCAGTGAAAAAAGTTTGCTGGAGGATCTGCAGCGCCGCATAATTCTCGGTCAAAACAAGCAGGTACCTGCAGTCACCGTCCTGCCCACTGCTGTAGATGTTCTGTTGCACCAGCTTAATTCTGCTGATATCGTGAGCGCGTATCTCTCCTTTTTCTGGTAGCTG
The DNA here is from genome assembly GCA_025331215.1 of Actenoides lindsayi. NCBI lineage: Eukaryota > Metazoa > Chordata > Aves > Coraciiformes > Alcedinidae > Actenoides > Actenoides lindsayi. The sequence goes on from WTSP01026210.1 coordinate 25,669, forward strand.
TGAGGTGAATATTTCCAAGGCGTCGACATCGTCTTTGCCACCGAAGTTCCGAAGAACAATTTCGGCTATGTCTTGAAGCGTCGGCTCGTTCTTGGAGCTCTTAGCTAAGGCAAAAAACATCTTTATGAGGCTGTAGTAGTCACGCAGACCAAAGAACTCCCTGTCTTGGGCCTTACAAATATTCTCATACGCATCTGCAAAATGACAGAAGTACCGTTCGATCTTCTGCAAAGCCCCCCGTGCCGAGTAACAGATCCCCTTGGCGCTTTCTATGAGCTCTTCTTTGCTGGGGTCACCACGGGAGACAAAGATGCCTCGATTCATTTTAGCAGGGTCCAGAGCCCAGTTGGAAATCCCGATGAAGCCAACCTTTTTGTGAGGAAGAGGGACGTCATCTATGCAGCCATCTTCCAGAAGCGGATGCAATGTCTTCAAGGGCATTTTGGGAGAGTCTTCTGCCAGCCCAATCTCATCCAAAACCACCACCGAGACGTACTCCTCCAAGTTCTTCCCTTCCTGGAACCGAGCACAGTGCTTGAAAGTGCCTATGATTCCCTCTGGAGTGGAGAGAGGGCTGCACTGAAAAGACACAAGATGGATCTGCTTCAGGTCCTTGAACAAATTCGAGTGAGCTGCTTGGCCCTGCATAGCATCGGCCACGATGGTTTTCGCAAGGGATTTGGAGCTCCCAGGCTTCCCAACAAGAAAAAGAGGGATTTTCAGCTCAATGCAGATGACCATCATAAAGACATTTTCTTTCAAGGCCAGGTTTCTCGCTATGGTATCTCGTAGGTGGACGCCACTCAGAAATAAGTCCTGCACCAGGGAGATTTCTTCCAAAATCTTTTTCTGGCTATCATAAGGCTTTGGAAGGACCTGGCTGATAGCACTCCTATACGCCTCCTTCTTTTCCAAGGATGCATGATAGCAGACGCCAACGGCCAGCACTAAGGGCCAGATAATGTTGTTTCTCTCAGCAGTGCTCTTTGGAGCTCTCTTCTCATCAAGGTACTTCTTTAGTTCTCTCAGCAGCAGTTTACTGTGGCTGTGAAACCATTTGAAAACTTCCATGCAGCGTTCCACGTCCCGCAGGCTGACGAAGCTGCACTCATCGTCCCGCTGCCTCATGTACTGCTGGGAAGCAAAAAGCACTTCAGTGATCACCGCTGCTTCATCCTGCCTCATGGGGACGTGGTCGGTGACCCTCTGGACAATCTGTTGTATGTACATTTTTTCAGTTAGGTTGTTCAGCTGCCCAAAATCCCACACTAACGGGATCATGCTGGGCGGGAGCGCGTGGACCCGGTACACAAGCTGCCTCAGCGGAATCGATCCAAGCTTATCCTTCGTCTCATCTGCCTTGACACGATAGCCCAACCCGGCCAATTCCAGGCGCTGAATCATCTCCGGGGTGTGCTTACGATAAGGGTTGCAGGCTGCTATGATCTGCAAGCCAGAGCAAGAGACCAAAGGCTTCCCGTTTACTGTGCGGTCACACAGAACCTCCTTGATGCTGCTTATGGCCTCTGTTGTGTTGGCTTCGTCAAAAAAGAGGATGGTGTCCAGCCCGTGCTTCTCCTTGTTGGTTTTAGCAAGGGCTTCTGCTTCTCTGATCCTGGCGTAAATCATCTCTGCAGTAGTACCTCCATGAACTTTCACAAGCTTCATGTTCTCAACTTCTACAAAGCTTCTGCGTAGCTTGCACAGAAATTTTATAAGCCTGGTTTTCCCACAGCCTGTTTCTCCCATGATGACCACGGGGATGTTGCACCGGAATCGCATCTCAATAGCCAAGATTTTTAGCATGTTGTCCATTGTGAGTTCGTACGTCTCATCGGGGTCTATAACCCAGGGGATTCCCAAAACCATGCAAAGCTTCTCGAGCTTCTCGTGACGAGGCAACTGATCAAATGGAACATTAAAGGGAACTCCTTGAAGGGCCAAACCAGCACACAGCTGTGAAGTCATGACATTCTTCTTGATAACGTTGCCATTCAAAGGATTAACTGCATCAACACCCTTATGGCCGTTAGGCTGAAAGTGGAAACCAATGAACGTCATGGACACACGATCTTCGTTGAAAAACAGATATGGATGAGGCTCAGATTCCCACTTTTTTCGAATGCGGAAAGGAAGAAGATCTTCTTCTGCAACATTGTCCAGGTTAGAGGACTGCCTTCCCGAGCTCTCATCAGAAATGTTTAGGGAAGGTGTTGCAAAGTCCCTTGCCATTAAAATCATGAAGGTAACAACGAAGTTCTTGAAACCACGCAAAGTGTCCTGGACAAAGTCAGGATTGCAAAAGACAGAAGCTTCACAGTCTCTCAACTGAATGTTGAGAAACCACGTGAAGTTTCGGAGTTCTGCCCAGGAGGGATCTGTGATGCCACAGTGCAGGAGGAACTGCTGCAGACATTCTGCTGGGCTTCCTTCCACAGAGCCTGCTTTGTAACAGAACGTGTCCAGGTTGTGCCCTTGGTCAAATCTTTTCAGATACTGGAAAGGCCTCTGGAAAGCCTCGCTGCAGAATTCCTCTTCATCCATTCCAGGGTCTGAGGCATCCCCAGACCGGTTCCCAAGCGTCTCCATTTCCAGTACTTCTTTGGGAGACTTGCACGTTACTTTAGGGAACACATCTAAGAAATTATACTTCTGGCTTGGTGATATCTGGAGGGAAAGAAAATAAGTCATCACAAAGCTGTAGCCTTCCTCTTCTTCAGGTTTAGTCTGTTCTTAACAGTATTCTAGCCCAAAAATCACAGCCCTGACCGAGGTACAGCAGCTAGCACAGACAACCAGGCCACCTTTTCCCTGTGCAGTGCTTTTTCCACTTAAAGTGCATCACAACAGTCACTTTGACAGTCACCTTGCTGTGTGACATTAGTTCTTTGTTACCTCCAGCCCTTTCTCCATGCTACCTCAAAGGAAGAAAACTGAACCCAAGGAACTGATGCTATCTATCCCTGTCACTTGTACACTCTGGTTTTATAGCCACATATAAATATTTCAATACTTTCAAGCATGCAAAAAAATACAAGGATGATTAGATTTTGCATTTACATGCTTCCTATAAATGTTAGGGTGGGGCTTGATCTAAGAGACCTTCAGAAATTACCACCCAAAGAAAACCACGACAGGTATAATTCACCATCTGGTTTTAACATCACTTTGTACACCAGCAGGGACGCACTTTGTGACGGAAACACACAGTACGCCCCGGTACAGACAGAGAATACCCGTGCTGTGTTGGCAGCTGCAGCCTCTACAACTCACCTGCAGCTGTATGCAAACATAAGTGAAAACTGACCAAGAGACTCAAAGAATCGGGTGTTGCCACGTACACACCTGCCTTGCTGCTTTCTTTGGCACCGGTGACACCTCAAGGATTTCAATGATATACAAATGGCGCTTCTGGCGCAGCCACATATTCCTGTTGTCATCTGTCAGATACTGCAAAACCAACAGCTTGAACAGAAACTCGGGGATTCCACGTTGTACCTACCACAAAAAAGGACACAAAGGCATTTATTTATTTACTCATCATAGTTTCAAAGAATCATGGAGCAACTGGGGGTGGAAAGGATCTCTGGGCTCAGCTAGAGCAAGTTGCTCAAGACCACATCCAGTCAAGGTTTTTCATATCTCCAAGGTCAGAGACTCTAGGCAACCTGTTTCAGAGTTCAAGCACCTTGACGGTGAAAAGTTCTTTTTGTTACTTACAAAGTAATTAGAAAACACATCCTAATAGAATGGCTTACTGAGAAAAAACAACTTAAAAGAAACATCTTCTGCAAGGATCCATCCAGAACTTCCTGGACATGGCAGCTGCAGGAGGGATGTACTTACTGAAGAAGTGATATCAAAATGGAAAATCATGGGCTTTGTCTGGTGTTCTCTCTCCAGAAAAGGCAGAAGAGATTTTAGCACTTTGTCTTCATCCACTTGCGGTTCAATAAGTCTGATGGTTTGCAGAAGTATTGTACGGTCAGGCTGCTGCGCTTGCAGTCTCTCATGGAGCCTCTTCACATACAGAGATTTCCCTGGTATCATAAAAACCAACAAAATAATTAAAGCCATAGAAATTGAATACATCATATTAACATCATAACAGAAAGAAGGAAGTCAAATGCTTAAGTACCCTATCCTCTGAAACCTCTGAACCTTCCAGAAGAATCCCAGAAAGGCATTCCTGCTGGTTGGCTTACCCAAGAATCAGGCACGGCCACAGAGCCAAAGTCCCACTGCACCAGCAGCCACTACCAGGGTCCAACAGCAAAGGAGCAGGGTAAGAATGCAGCTGACACAGGGACTCTTCCCCAGGGTTCTCAGCGCTTTGCAGCTCAGGAACTCTGATGTCAGAGATGCCATCTTTGTGTTTGATAGCACTTAATGGATGCTGCTCTTACAACTCTCTCTAGTCACTTTTTAAGCCTGTGTAAAGCTTTGAGATGCACAGTTTAACTAAGCACCGTTTGAAGAACCATCTTCTTTGTTTGCTTTTCAGCCTGACATGCAGTTTTACTTTATGTCCTCCAACTTTTTGCATTAAGAGACAGCCAACAATTATCACCTATGCAAGACAGCCAGGCAGGCTTTACAGCCCTCATCCCATCTCACACATACTTCCCCACAGGTATATTTTAACTTCAGGAGGTCGGACTCATTTTAGCCAGTATTATCTAGATTATGTTAATGATGTAAGTCAGTAGAGATAGGTGTTGGATTAGCCAGATGAACCACGTCTAGAGATGCCCATCTCCGGACAAGATGAGCTGTCACCTCACGCCACCGACTACAGACCGCATCTTGGTTTTTGACTAGATGCTCAAGACTTGGCCACAAAACTCAGCAAGGTGAACCACAAACCCCACTCCGGGTTTCAGCACTCAGCAGACCACGTTTTGCACGCAACGTCTTACCCACACCAGCTCTTTTGGAGGACACGATCCCCACACACATGTTGTCCTTGAACACAGAAGCAGCTGAGCCCAAAGGCCAAGTGGCTCTGTAGTGGTGCTGAAGGTATTGCTGGATTTCAGGCAGTGGCCTCTGGGGTATCATGTGCACTTTGTACTGGCTGAAGAGGGAGGGGATGTAGCTGTGCTCCCTCTCGCAGTTGCACAGAACGATGAGGCGATAGGTGCTGTTGTAGTGCTGCAGGTGCTGGAACAGCTCCTCTGCTCTGCAGCTCACGTCGTAACTCAGCTCGTCCGCGTACAGCATGGTGTAAATTTTCTCTCCTCCCTGGCAGGGAATGAGGCACCTCCTGAGGAAGAGCCCCACTTGCTCTGCACTGGTCTGAGGAGTGCACAGGAGAACTTCATCGAAAGTGGGAAGGGGCTCGTTGGGGCTGTTCATGTAGATAGCCAGAGCAGATGTGAGCACCTCAGAGCGAGGGCACGTGATGAGGTTGGGCTGGCCCACACACAAAAGGTCCCGTGGGAAGTCCCGTGTGACACGCTCTCTCTCCCAGCTGGCCAAGCTCTCCAGCCACCCGCCAAGCGTATCGATATCCAGGCAGTTCGGAAGGAAGGCGCCCATGTTGCTCATGTAGCACTCCCAGATGTGCTCCAGCTGTGCGGTCAGGTCCTTCTTCCCATCCAGCATCACTTGGAAGTCAGAAATAGTCTTCCTTGAGCCAGGAGGCACCTCACTGCTGGAGGCTCTGAGGATGTCCTCCTTGGTGCAGTTGTGTTTTAGGAAGGAAAGCATCATCAGGGCGTCCTGGCTGGGTGTCTCCTGCCCCAGTTCTGTGCACAAATAGACCAGCTGCTCAGCAGTGTAGTAGTTCAGGTAGAAATGCTGGAATCGTTTCTCATACATGAAGCTTTTCCAACTCTCCAGGAAACTCTCCATCGTTTTGCAGAGGCCTGGGAGCACGGCTGCCATGTTTCCTTGCCCTTCTAGCACCGGGATCAGCCCCACAGAGAAGTCTATAAGAACACAGGATTTTCCTTCGGGTGAACAGTACACATGGGCAAGCCAGGAGCGGAAAAGCATGTTCCCAGCTGAGTACAGGTCTATAAAGGCCTGGGCAAGTCTTTGGACATTTGAGAAAACCTGCGTGAGGATAGAGGAGAAAGGAAAATAAACTTCAGCTGTCTTACCGAGACAAGTCCCAGTCATGAGACTGCAGGAAAGACTTTCAATCACAGTAAAGACTTTGGTCCTGGGCCAGGTGTGTCAGGCCTTGTACAGTAACAGAAGACTCCCCCTGGCTTTAACAGCAGTATCTCCATGAAGCCAGTAAGGAAACCCCAGCTTGCTAAAAAAGCACAGCCAGGAGCATCCCCAATGCAGCCAGAGGACAAGGGAATCAGTCCACTGTCCAGTCTCCAGCTTAGCTCCACCTTAACAGGGAACCAGAGAGGCAGGAACATCTATCTGCCTGCTACTATTCATCCCCAGCAGCTCAGCTGTAAGCCACAGCTTTAAAAGATGATATTCAAGGTAAAATCCACCCCCAGCCCCACCATCAGTAACCCACTGGGTTTGAAAGCTGACCTCAGAGAACTTCTCCACCTCTAAGCCTTGCTCTCCCTTTGCCGACATGAGCATCAGCTTGTTCTGCAGTTCACAGAGGTCTGCCAGAGAGTATTTCCACGCCGCCTCCTCCCTCGAGCTCCCCGGGAGGGTGAAGTGCAGGACGCTGTCCAGAGAAACCTGCCAGAGAATAAGTCACTAGTGCTGATGCGCACGGAGGTTCTACTCTTGAGGCAGTGCCATGAGCAGGAAGGGGAGCAGTGAGGAGGAGGAAGCCCCCAGAAGGAACGGTGCAGAGCAGGAGAAAGGCTACGGCACGTTTCGGACAGTCACCGGCAGGGCAGCGGTGCTGTCTGCAGGGGGAGGGCAGGGGAGGCCAAGCAGCCTCACCTTCTGGCCGTCAGCCGGGGCTCTCAGCACGTATATCCCTCTCCTGTTGATGGCAGCTGCCAGCGACAGCGAGGACAGCTCCACAGACCCGTGGCTCTCCTTCACCGTTTTCAGCCACTCCAGGTGCTGGGCCGAAGCGCGCTGCGGGGAGAGAAGACACGACACTGCCCACACCGCTCTGGCTTGGCACTTCTTCCCAGGATTCTGTCCATTCAGGACAGATAGCCTGGGCTGGTAGGAGAGTTTCAGGATGGGGAGGAAAGATGGGGATGGCTACTGGCCACGGCCTGCTCTTGCTGCACAGCTGCTCTGTACCAGCACCATGGGAGGCAGAACACAGAGAGCCCACGCTGCTGCAGGGCCTCTTGCTAATGAAACGTGCCCTGCTGCAAAGAATAAGAAGAGTCTACACCAGCCATCTGTCTTCCCTCTTCCACACCATCATTCAAACTCTTGCAAGAGCGAAGCTACACCATGTCACACTTGAAAACCTCAGCAACGCTCTGAAGAAATCCGTGCTGTACCAATTACAGTTGCTGCAGTAAATTTTTGTGCCAAGAAATACATTTTTCTTCCAGTAAGGAGAGCTGCTGTGATGTCCCCACACAAAGGCAATTTGCCCTGTGCAGCCTTGGAAGGCAGAAACACAAGAGGATGCACAGAGGACCCGCTCCATCAGAACTCACCAGCTTCTTGGTAAGATTCTCATCACTGTCCAGGGCTCGCCACAGCTTCTTCAAGCAACGCATGAAGTCCTCAAACCCTGACTCTTGCCTAAGCTCATAGAGCAGGGAAGAGTAGCCATGCACAGTGTCATGGAAACATGCCACACGGTCCACATCCATGTCATTCTCTCCAGCAGAAATGGACGCCAAGTCTACAAATACCTTCAGCTCGTTTATATCTTAAATGAGAGAACACAAAATAATGCAGCTTTAACTCAATTCCCCATCAGCACCTTTTACAGAGAACACAGCAGGCCTTTGAACAGCATCCGCTGTGCAACTATGCAGGCAACAGCCCGCCAGCAACTTGACTGGGCATGAATGACATCCTCAGCCTGGCTTTTCTCCACGTTGCCATGAACGGCAGCTTCACAGCCAGGCTGGGAGGAGTGGGAAGGGCGAGCGTCTCTGGGTAAGACAGCTGAGCTGGCAGACACACAGCTGAGCAGAGAGCTGCCACCCTGGGAAACGGGCGGCCAGCGCTCGCTCTAATAACCCTGCTGACCTGCACAGCAGCAGCCACTGCAGCCCCTCAGCCTGAGCCCGGCTGTGGGGCAGGACAGCTGCTGTGTGCTGCACCAGGCTGCGGTGGCACAGGCACGTCGAAAGGGACCACTTCATAGCACCTTCCACACCAAAACCTGTAAGAGGTGTTTGTAACGACCAATACCAGAGGCTGTGAAGGCACAAAGCTGATGGGTCAGGGCCATGGCGTTCCTGCTGCCCCCACACAAACTGACACCCCTTCTAGTACCACTATCTGTCCAGTTCCCGGGAGAGCAGCACGCACCTTTCAGTGCTTCCCTGACCCAACAGACAAACTCCTTCTGCTGGGCCAGCTCCCTCAGACAGCCACGGCGGTTCAGGGTGATCCCCTGCAGCAGTCTCTTGGCATTCACGAGCTCAGGGCTGATGGAATTCAGCTTTTGTGTCTTGTATGATTCAAGCTTTTCTGTCTATAAAAGAAGCGGGGCAGACAAACAGTCAGTCTGGAAATGGGGAATACAACCTGCTCTCCAGCAGGGAAAGGAAAGCCCTCTGCAAAGCTACCCCCCAGGCAGAGGAAAACCACCTTCTCTCTTTTAAGAAAGATTATGCAAAAGCAATTTGCTTGAACTCTTTTTTTTTTTAATATTAACTAAGCATTCTGGGATGGGGAATGGCTTTTCATAGACTGGGACAGACTTGCAGGAAGGTTCAGACTTACCCCGGCTTTCTAGCCAACACCCTGACAGTACAGAGCTGAAGAAGGGGATACTTACTATGTCCAACAAGTTTTCCAGGACAGTGAAGTCACCAGAGAGGTTTAAACTCTCTTTGACGTTGGCAATGATCTTCGCAACATCAAAAGTTAAATGCATTTCATGGTACTGCTGGATCTGCTGAACTCGCTGATCAATCCAGTCTCTGTCTTCTCCAGGTCTAAGCTTACAAATGTTCTCGAGTTCAGTTTTGAGATCTTCAGGATGACTTGTGAATTCCTGAAAAACTGTATCAACTGCAGAAAGCGTCAGACTTCCAGATCTGAGATCATCATACAACCTTTCATAGCTCTTAAAACAAGGAGAGATTAAGCTGCTGAAAACATTATCAAGGTTCAGCATAGAACCAATGGTCTCCTCCTCCTCCTCCTCCTCCTCCTCCTCCTCTCCTGAACCTTCATCCTCCTCTCCCACCTTCTGCGCTGCTTCCTCCCAGAACTGCTGGAAGATCAGACTATCCTTAAGAGAGTGCATTTTCTGGGCAAATTCTTTCAGCTTCGGGCTCAAGTTGTAGTAGGTCTGTAGGGGAGTCCTTCCCACATTCACAACTGTATTTAGTCTTTTTGAGCGAAGATCTTCCAAGTGTTGCAAGGCCACTTCACCTACATCCACTTCAGAAGAGAGAGACAGGTCAGGAACAGATCGGGTGCCCAGCCTGCGTCCAGCTCGCTCTGTCTCAGCAGCTGAGTCGCAGAATGCCGCTGGGCGTGCGGACCCCTGCAAGCATCACCTGATGCATAAGCACTCCCTTGATCCCTCAGATGCTCTGGGCTTCCTTCCCCCACCCCTCACCCTCACTGTGGTTTAGAATCAAGACTGTTTACAAAGCCCAGTTGTTTTCAAAGACCACAATGTTTTGTGGAGTTGCCTCTTTCCCCAGGACAGTACCTTTCACAGAGGCCTGCACCTTCCTACACATGCTCAGAAAGGTTCCTATTGCTTTGTTTTCTTCTTTGAGAAGCATTACTTCTTCTTGCCTCCTCTGCAGCAATTCTTTCATTTCCCTCTGGAGTAGTTTTTTGTCTTCAACTGGCAGGTGCTGGTGCTCTGAAAGAAAACTCATCTGTAGTCACAAAGCAGATACTTTCCAGCCTCTGCACCCATAACTCAGCTTTGGATTTGCAGAGTCACAAACACCCCAGTGAAATGCAGACAGCAAACTGGAGCTGAGAGCTCCATATAAAGGACAAAACCAAAGGCAGCACTGCTAACTGCTGAAGCACCTAATTAGCATTATTAATCACCGGAGGAGGCTAACAGAGCAGGCCACTGATCACTGCAACAATGCCCTAAGCCAACAATGACAGCTTTGGATGGTGTTCTTACTTATCTCCCAGATACAGCTGAACTGTTTCTCATGCTGGAAAATCTCTTCCAGATGTTTCACAAGGATACACCCTTTCTGGATGTCGTCAGTGATGCTCATAAACACAGAGTCTGCTGTGGCCATGACATTCTTTGCTTCATCTGTAAGCTTTTCTAGGAGCTTTTTGTCTGTTCCTGTTGCAGAAACAAAGCATGTAAAACCTAGATCAGGCCTGCCTCACAGAACTGAGGCACAACAGAAACTATTCAGTGTCATGATACAAAGTCCCTCCCATTTCCCATTTGAATCTCTACCCAAAAAGCCCATGAACTCATCACACCACTCTCCAATCCCTTGTGTTCTGCTGAACAGATGCAGCCAGGATTTCAGAAGAACAATTCAGAAGCCTTCCCGTGGAGAGCCCACACCCAAAACCCATGGAGGAATCATGTAGCAATAACTTATTAGAACTTCTTAGAGAAAGAAGTTATGTTCTACAAACCCCCTTGACTTGCAGGCTCAGCAGTGCAGTACAAATCACAATTAGCACAAGAGGAACACAAGCTCCCTCCTTCCTTAGCCTTTCCTCTCCAGAAACAGGCTGAATACTTTGGGCTTTGAGATGGGGAATAAAACAAGAGCAGGACAACTTTCACATATTTGCTGCTCTGCAAAGCAGGAATGGCAAGGCAAAGAACAGCTTTTCATACAGTCCTACAGATATAACTACCCTACCATTAAAGCTGAAGATATGTTTGATGTCGGGCCAAGTAAGCACGTGGTGCAAGATCTTGTCAAAATCCCCCTCAGCCTGCTCGCTCTTGATGGGCCACGACTTCACGATGATAGTCGATACCAGCTGGCTGAACTGGCTCAGGTTGCAGGAAGAAATCTTCTCCAGGAGGTTGCTCTGAGCCTGCACAAGGCACAGAAGAGAGGGAGGAAACATCAGGGGTGTGCATTACACTGCGTCCAGCTCTGTCTCGCGGTCAGTGCTGATGTCAAGAGGTCACACCCCAGTGCTGAGGCACACTCCAAGAAAGCCACGTGACATGACTAGCATCAAAAGCCACGATGGCAAAAGCACTACAAGTACCTTTCATGGACCCTTTACAAGATCCTCATTTCTTGATTTCTAGTCAATATTGTTTTTTATTTTGTTGGCTTAACAAACTTAAACAATCCAGAGCAACTTGAGCAATAACAGACTGAACACACAACTCTCCTCCACCACAACACCCATCTCTACTATGACACGGGATCAGGAAATTTGACTTTTCCATTTCCTACCTGGAAGGGAAAATACAATACCTGGCAAGCTGCAGTTACAGCCTCTGTGGCACAATTACAGAAACACCAGCTGATGGAAGAGTCAAGATGCATCAATCTGTTGTGCTGACAGCAGTAGGCTAAGATTTGGTTGACTGGAGGCTCCTATAGGGCAAAAAGGACATTTCTTAGATGAAACACTTGGGAAAGTAAGTTGATAAAAGCATGAAGGAGTGCTGCTATTAAGATAAACAAAAGAACTAAGTAAAAAAAAAAAAAAATCCAAGTTTCCTAGAGTCAAGAATCAGCCCACCTCTTAGGGCCTGGAACAGAGATGAAATACAAATAAATGCTTGGAAAAATCTTTTAGATTGTTTCTGTCTAAAAATCCGCAACTACTTAATATATGTCTCTCCAAGCCAAGCTTCTGCCAGGAAATATGTGTTTCCTGATGATACCATGAAAACCAAGAGCTTCAGGAATTCTGAAGCTGATGTAGAAAGGAGATAAGGAGATACAGAGGCACAATTCAGAAGGTATCTACACATTTGGGTGTGCATTTGGGAGCCTGGACAACACAACTTCTGCACAATGAACAAGACAGAGACAAGTGCCAACCTTGTTTCTGTTGGGTGCTTACTTTCAAAACCTCTGTTTCTTAAAACTGTAGAGGTGGCAATGGCTCAAAATGTATAACTTCCTATAAATCACCAGGCTATCAGTCATTGCTAGAAGCAGACCAGCAGGCTCCTGGAGCCTGCAATGCCAAGAATGCAGCATGATATGTTTTCATGCCCAATTTTTGGGCCTCCAGAACATGGTTTACAGCAGCAATGGCAAGTTCTATGACAAAAGGCAGTGTTTTCATGTGCCCATTCAGGCTGTAGAAGCTGTTCTCTAAACACAGCAGGAGACTGTCCATCAGCTCTGAACGTGGCCCATGAGCACACAATGCCTGCCTGCAGTCCACTCTACCTTCTGAATTCTTCTCTCCAGATCTCCAAGTAAAGTCTTCTTCCACCTGGCAGTGAACGATTCATCTGGAAAGCTGATCTTCACCAATTCATCCCAGGCCTGCAGGTGACAAGCAAACAAACCCAAACCGCTAAGTGGTGAGATTTAACACTTGCATAAGGAAATTAAAATAACTATGCTGAGGAGAAGCCCCACATTCCTCAGACAGGCTGCAGTCCTTTTAGATGTTTCCACCCAGAAGGAAAAGAGCTGCAAAAAGTATTGCCAAAGAGCATCAAAATGTCCTGGTTGCTAAAGGAGACATTTAGAATGAACCACTTCCACCTTGATGCTGGAAACAGTCCCAGGGAGGACTGGGAGAAAAGCAAGCCAGGCTTTAAGGATTTGCTCTGCAGTTTGCGTGCTGGATGGCCTGAGGACATCCAGAAAGACAGACAGGGTGAGCAAGACAACAGCTCCAGTGAAATGCCAATGAGGGGCAGCTCCTCATCTCAGCGATGCCTCTTGGAAGAGCTGAGGAAAAGGAGAAGTAAGGCGAGCTGAGCAGCACCCATTACAGCTCTTTGTTTTTCAGTCCAAGAATGTTCAAAAAAATGCAGCTTCTTAGCTTGTAGGCTGTCCTGCCTGTCCCCATTCCTCACCCAGTCAGCACAGCTACAGCTCCTGGCAAAGAGCCATTAGACTCAATACTATGTGGTTAAGCTGCAATAAAACACTTTTCTATTCATATTACCAGAAGATGACAAACCTGAAGTTCCCAAAAAAAAGAGAATGCCACGTGATCCAGGTATTCTTTCAATAAGTTCTGGTTCAAAGTATTTCTGAACCAGGTTCGAGTGTCTGTCAGAGCTTCAGTCAGTACTTCTACCACTGGAACTTCCTGCACAGCACCTCCTGGAACCTGTCACACACACACAAGAAAAAAATTAAGAAGAGTTCCAGCAGGAGACCAACACACAACTGATTTAAATCAGTATTTCTAGAAGAGAAGGCCTAAATGCATCTGAAAGAGAAACATGCCCAGCAACAGAGACCCACCACTGTTTGAATAAAGTAAAGAGGGAGGCTGGGAAAATTAAATGCTTACAACCAGTGTGTGCTTAAGAACACTTATTCCAGGAAGTAAAGACAACATATGCTTAAGGGGAAAAAAAACCCCACAAAAACAAACAAACAAAAACACACAAAAAACACCCACCACACCACAACATAAAACAAAACCCATAACACCCAACATAAGCATTTGGCCTTATTTTCAATATGAAGAATCAAAATCATTAAATGATTTCATAAGTTCTTCAAAGTACCACATTCCTGGTTAATTTAGAGTATTACATTTTACAGACTGACAATGGGTATGACCTAGATTCAGTCTGTTGTCCCATTTTTGCAATACTTCTAGATATCGTGCTCACTCATATCAACCCACAAATGGCTCCTTGGTACTCACGGCTCTGGGCTGGAGTTCAGCAACCTTTGAAATCATCATGGCAGTAGTGGCCTGAATCTTGAACCACTCCCCCACCTTTATGTGCTTGCAGACCTTCTGGTGCAGCTTCAGGCAATAGGTCAAGCAGGACTCCCAGGAGTGAGCTTCCAGAACACTGAAGGACAGGGATAAAGAGGGAGAATTTGTCTGCTGCCCAGAGAGAGGAAAAAAAACAAAAAAACCCCAAAAAACGCACCACACCACAAACCCACAAATACCAAATTCAATACAGGGTGGCAACTAACCATCCCTCCTTCAGATTCAAAAACACATTATCTGACAGATGGACAGAAACACAGGATTCTTTTATTCCTACATATTTCAACGCACACATTGAAGCCACAAGCATGACCACAGCCCTGCTGTAAAGAACAACAGAACGCTCTCACAGAAGTGCACTTCAGTTACCTCGCCTGTTTCTCATCCAAGGCACAGAGCAGTGTCTTCAGAAGACTTTCTACTGCCTAAGAATGAAAAGATAAAAAACACATTCAACTGTGGAAGGAATTTTACAAATCCTTGGTAGTTGAGGGGATGCTGTGAGAGGAAGGCAGGATCCCTCCCCTGCCTTCGCCAGAGCTTTATAAACACGCTCCAAAAGTGCAAATATTATTTACTGGATGTCAGAGTCAGCACACAGAGAATATGTATTATTTGTGCAAACAAAACCTGCACTTCTTATAATCTAGGGGCTTAAAATTTATCAGCAGTAGCTGCGATGTCCAGTTCCTGCTGTCCTCACACAAACACGAGTGTTTGCACAACAGGCAGGGAAATCTCTCAAACCAGCAGCACCCTGACTAAACCTGCAAAAACCAGTTGCAGCCATCTGAGAATCTCAGGATTAAAATATTTGCCATCAGTGACTAAGAGCAAATCCAGACAAGCAGACCCTTCTCTCACCAATGCCCACAGGATTCTTTGCTGCAGATACACCCTCTCACCTCCCTTTCGAGGCTCCCTCTTCAGAGCAACTATTTTTTTCCTTTTAAATAAATGTTAAGCTCTCTGCGCTCTGACACGCCACGAGCCACATCCCCTTCAGTGACAGCCAGCTCTGCTAAAAGGCAGAATTACAGCCCAGTTCCAGCCTTCATTCCTTATCTTGGAATTGCTGCCAGAAGACAAACCTTAAGACTGTTCCGCGAAGAGTCAACGTTCTCTAATCTGTAAGAAACACCTTGAAGATTAACTAACAAATCACTGGAGAAGTCTTGTACAAATTCAGCCAGGCTGTCCAGGGGCAGCACACAGATCCAGGACTTGACCAGAATCTTATCCAATTCCATCAAGTATTTCTTTTCTTTCATTAGTCGCAGGAGGCGCCCCCTGGAGGAAAGACAACGGAAAATCTTCACTTTTTCAAGTAACGAAAGGCCAAGAGCTTGTCCAGCCTAAAGAGGACTCTTATTTTCACTCCTGTGCTTTTTTCATTGACAGCTGAGAAACAGTAGAAGAACCCAAGACCCACTGATTGCAGAAACAGTGTCAAGCTACTGAGCAGAAGCACTGAAGGAAAATAAACTCCAGGTCTTGCTCAGATTATGCACAACATGTACCACGACCTGCTTCAGCTCAAGCCAGGCAGCCCCAAGTGCTCCCACAGCTGACAGAGTGAAGGGGTTTTATGTCTGAATGGTAACACTCCCACAGCTTTGTATACACCACCATCTCTGAGCAACAATGGCTGGGGTCATGTACCCCAAGTATCCACCATCAGCCTGCCATGGGTTTTATTTTTTTTAAAATGACAAGAAAAAATAAATAAAGTGAGGTGATCACCACCAACAGTGTCAAGGCACTGGGCATGATGAGCAAATCTGGAAAACTCACTCATCTTCCTTCTTCCTTCTTTCAACAAATGAAAGCCCTTCCAGCCCTGCCCAGGTATCTTCTTCTATCGGCGTGTGGTAGTACTGCAAAGGAGGAGCAAGGGAATGCAGAAGAGGAAGAATCCACACCCACTGGTCTACGTGGTAATCAATGCATCTCTGGCACAAGGTTATCAGGTGAACTTTCAAACTGAAAAAAATAAAAAATAAACTATCAAGCCAAACCACACACAGTAAAAGAAAAGCTTTTTACAGCACTCAAGAATGTCCTGGGAGGGGGGGAAGACTACATCTCAATCTAAGTACTTTCAAATAACTTCTGGAAATTTTATCAGCTCAATCTCATCTTCATTGGACAGTATATATGGTAAAAGTTTAAGACTCTAAGCTGTAATCTTACCTGAATCCCTCCACACAAGCCCTGCGTTAGCCCTGCTTTGAGCAGGAGGTCAGAACAGAGACCTCCCCAAAGATCCCTTCAGATCCAATTTGTTTCTGACTCTAACACTAGAGAGCTGACTCCCTTACTGTTTTACCACAGGCTGCTACGCTTGCAGCAAAACCAGCCCAGTTAGTTATCCTGTAAGTGCTCCAGTAACATACATACCTAACAACTGGTGCAAAATCCTCTTCAATACGATGAAGCTCATCCAGTACAGCTTGTTGTGACACCTTATCCAAGCACAGGAGGCTACACAGATCAGCCAGATTGGCTTCTGACATTGGAAGACAAAAGGTTTCAACTACAGTGAAAACGGTGAGCCCCAGAGCCAGTTTACTTTTTACCAGTATGGCCTCCTGTGAGACTGTGCCACTTGCTGGTGCACGGAAAGGAAGTGTGATTTTCCCCAGGCAATCTAGCAGCAGCTCATTCACCTGCGACAAAGGGAAGAAACAAAACAACCACAGCATGAGCTCCTCAGCAAGCCTCCTTCTTCTGAAGCCATTTTCTTCTGCTGGTTAGAGCAAAGATACTTGGTAGCCCCGTACATCCCACAGCACCATGGTGGTACCAGGATCTAAGCACACATGGTACTGGTTGCCACCTGAACATCAGTCATGGTAGCCCAGTACTTGGGATGGTTTGGTGCCCCTCTGGGCTACCAGCTCCCACCACCCAGCTACTGCTGCACCTTCCCACACCCAGCAGAGCTGGGGAGTATCATGGGACCAGGGAAGATCTCGGGAAGGGAACCGGTGAGCTGAGCAGTTGTACACTCAACACTGCCTTATGTTACCTTCACACATGCCAAAAGCAGACTCCAGCTTCCCAGTGGAGTCAGGCTTGGCTGGGAGTCAGCAAAGGGACAGAGATTTCTGTCCTTACACACAGCCCCCAGAAGCTACTCTAAAACCATGTCCAGGGGTGCTCGGCGATACCAAAATCACCCTTCTGAATCCCAGCAGTGGCATGGAACACTGGTGGGCTCTGCTGAGCTGGGCAGGTAATGCCATCTTGTGGCCTCTCCCACATCACCAGGAAGAGGGGGCTGGGCAGAGTCAGAAACAAGCAGCCTTGACACCCATCCGAAGGCCCAAAAAAGACAACGTGACATTTCTGGCATATTTCCATAATTATGCCAGGTAAGAAATTTAGAATTTAGTAAGCCCCATCTGCATCACTGCTTAAAACTGGACCAGGAGGAGCTTGTCCCAAACAACAACAACAAAAAAAAGCAGGTTTGGAGTCAAAGACAAGCACAGACAAGTTGGTGACAGTGACTGGCAGCAAAACTGAAGGGACAGGCCTAGGAAATAAAAATCCAGTCACAAAACCCACTCAAGCAAGAAGTCACCACATGGCAGCTCCCCGGCTGACCGCCAGGGAATACTCAGAACAGCACCTGGTGTGACCAAAACTCCCACGGCAGCCACCCCAAAAGGATCCCTGCTGGTTCAGTCACACCTGACATTGGACTGGGAAAGCAAAATTAACCCAACAAGGTCAACAGCAAAACTCAAATCCCGTGTTTAGTAACCGAATGCCTGTTTTCTAGGGCCTGTTAAAAGAGGACAGGTCACCTGCTCCACGCCAAAGTCCAGCTCTGTCCACGACACTGCCCAGCCATCAAATACACGGGGCTGACTTGACACGGCATAGAACTGTCGCAGCTGGTAGAGGAAGTTTCTCAGGTTTTTGGAACTCCAGGACCCAAGAATGCTGAAGATATTTTCTAACATAATAGTCGCAGCTATTTTCTTCCCTTTCACCACATCTTTGATTTCACTGTGAGAAAAGTAGTTCCAAATGGTTTTCACTGCAGAAGGCGCCGCGCACACGATGTCATCATACTGGTGCCACTCTGGAACAAGCAACGCAGGTAAGAACACAGGGAATAACCACCTGAGAAACACACACTGGCACGTGCCTTTGCTCTCTCAGCTGTCCACACAAACACCCACGCGGACCCATGAAGTTTCCAGCTTCAGGCAGTGCTGTCTTAATAGACACCTTCCATACGAGGTCAGGAATCACCCCACCAAAAAAACCAAACCATGGATCAACCCAACACGCAGACCCTGCCAGAAGAGCTCACCTCCATTGTTGAGCAAGTCACCCCTGATGTGTAGGCAGCGGTTCACAAAGCTACGCACTAGTGAGTTCTTGTAAATAAATTCATACTGGCCTTCACCAGCAGAGACCCAGTATTTGTACGGAATATCTTTATTCAGAACTTCTTTTGCAAGAGTTACTGTGCCTTCAATGAGGTATCCGTGCTGTGCTAGGTGCCTAGGAAACACAAAACACAGCAAAGGAAGGCAAAGGACATGTCAGCTGATCCAGATATTTCCTTTTCCATGCATCGCTCCATTCATAATAGAAATGGGGATTATTCTTTCATGATAAAAGTTCTAAGAGTAGCTATCTCCATGCTGAAAACCCTTTGTAGCAATACCCACCTCTGGGCATGAAATACCATGCTGCATCCTGTTCTCCAGAATCAAAACACCCCCGTGCCTCAGTGTGACTCAGGAAGGTACTTACTTGGTGAAGTTCAGCTCACAAATGTTGTCCTTCCAGCTTTTATAGAAAGGAATGCCTTCGGCCCTGATGAACACTTTATGGGTGTCAGGGTTTACTTTGAAGTCTTTGGATAATATTGCATGGAAATACACTGTAACACCAGCATTTTGGCTCACAGAGCTACAAAAAAGAATTAGAAGGAAAATAGTTTTGGGGTTTTTTTCCTCAATTGCACAAATCATTATAAACCACAAATAAAATCCGACCCATGAGACCCATAAGCTCTGTCAGCTTGATGCTGCCCAGGGTAAAGCCCAGGGCAAAAAGGAAAATCAGGTTCCTAAAGGCAGCACTAAGTGCTCTGGCCACGTGTGCCTGGGTCTCTGCAGCAGGAGGCTGGTAGAAGGACCTCACCCAGCAGCCACCCCAAATGGTTATACTTTATCCCTCTTCCAGCTCATGCACATCAAGCAAAATAAGTGATACTAATCACAACAGCTCTTCACACTATGGATCTAAAGAGTTATGTGCGAGACGCACGGGTTGCTCGCAAGAGTAAGAACTAAGAGGGCACCCTCTTTTCTTATTCATCAGATACTCAAAAAGGTTCCAGTCCCAAGTGTAGTTTACCTCAGTTTTAAGGCAACTCTATTTCCACATATCCCAGATATCTGCAGACCCCATCTTAGTACTTCAATCCCCTGCCTCAGTCTGGAGTCCTGTAGACCTCCTCACACCAAATCCTGTACATGGAGAAGGCTGGGGAGCAGAGCAGGGGTGTCCTCACCTTTCCTTAATCTTATCTGCAGGTTTCTGGTTCTTTTTTTGCTTTTTGTCCTTGTGACTGCCTGCTCCAGCTGAAGCATCATCCTTCCTAGCAGCCTCAGGTCCTTTGGTCTGCCTGGTCTTCTCAGTTACTTCACAGGCTCTCTCACTTGGGGTCGTCTTATTCTGCTTTGTGTCTTCATTCTGTGATAGGAAGACAATGCCCAATCAAACAGGAGACCCTGGAGGGACATCTGCATACCAACACCTCTTCAGACACCTGAGAACACCCAGAAATTGCAGTAAACCAGCTGGCTTCATACTTGTGGAAATGCTCATACCTCACTGACAGAAAGCTACTGGTTAAGGAAACTAATGCTGGGATTGCAAGAGGAATCCAACCCAAACACGCTGGCAAGAAGTCAGGTCCATAAGCCACAGGTCCCCAGAGGATGGAGCGTAAAGAAAATGAAAAGCCACAGCAACAGACAGTTAACAGGCCCATCCATGAGTGCAGCACAGGCACCTACAAAGCATGAAGGCCTCCTCACCAGAGCAGATCTGACAGCTCATTCAAAGAGCTGGCTGGAGAAGAGACAGGTTGACAGCTTCCAGGGGGACGGAGTGACCACTCAGTGAGAGCTGTGCTAGAACTGACATGTGGAAGAGTAGAACTCCAAAGAACGCTTCATAGCTCTCCTTGCTCCCACCCCACATCCCCAGCCTCGTGGTCTTCAGCTTTACCAACAGCACAAAAGAATCATAAAGGGAAACTTTGCCCAGCTGTCCTGGCTTTGGCTGGGACAGAGTTAATTTTCTTCCTAGTAGCTGGTGCGGGGCTCTGTTTTGGGTTTAGTGTGAGAATGATGTTGATAACACATGGCTGCTTCAGGTGTTGCTGAGCTGGGCTTACACTAAGCCAAGGACTCTTCAGCTTCTCCTGCTGCCCTACCAGCAGAGGCTGGGAGTGCACAAGAAGCTGGGAGGGGACAGAGCTGGCACAGCAGACCCTGAACTGGGCAAAGGGATATTCCAGACCAGTATCTAAAGCAGAAGAGCTGGCCAGGGGACACCACAGGTTGGGAACTGTCAACAAGTGGTGAGCAATTGCATTGTGTGTCACCTGCTTTGTATATTCCATTATCACTTTCACAGAATCACAGAACATTAAGGGCTGGAAGTGACCTCAAAAGTTCGAGTCCAACCCCCCTGCTAAAGCAGGATCACCTAGATCAGGTCACACAGGAACACATCCAGGTGGGTTTGGAATCTCTCCAGAGAAGGAGACTCCACAACCCCTCTGGGCAGCCCGTTCCAGTGTCTGTCACCCTCACCATGAAAAAGTTTTTCCTTATGTTTACCCAAAACCTCCTATGCTCCAGCTTGTACCTATTACTCCTTATCATATCACTGGACATCACTGAGCAGAGCCTGGCTCCATCCTCCCGACACTTGCCCTTTACATATTTATAGACATTAATAAGGTCACCCCTCAGCCTCCTTTTCTCCAGGCTAAAAAGACCCAGCTCTCTCAGCCTCTCCTCATAAGTGTGACTTTCTCTTCCTCTTCTATCCTACTAATCTTTCTCTCATCCCACAAGTGTTATCTTTTTCCCCAATTCTCTCACCGTGCCGGGGAGCGAGCGAATGGCTGCGCAGTGTTCACCTGCCTGCCAGGCTAAACCACGACTCAACCAGACACCCGCTGCAGACGTCACTCACACGCTCACCTGGGAGCTCGAGGAGCTCGCTTTCTGCCCACTGTCTTGTTTATCCTTCCCAGCCCAGGAGCTTTTGGCCACAGCTGGAGTCTTTGTGCCTTGACCTCCACGTTCAGCACCAGGAGCTGCAGGTTGACTTTTGGGCCCTCCTGTGCCAGAAGACAACTCAGAGGAAACATTCACTCTCCTCTGTGCTGAGGTTGATTTCTCACTACTACCCGAGGACTGAGAATCTGGCCTGGTTTCTGGGAGCTGGCTGGAGTCAGGGGCATGACTCTTCCCTTCCACCTTACTCCTGACGGTTTCTGGGAGCTGGCTGGAGTCAGGGGCACAACTCTTCCCTTCCACCTTACTCCTGACAGTTTCTCCACACTCTGTGGTGCTTCCACCCCCCACCTTCCCCTTTGGGGATTCAGAGCTTGGTGATGGGGCAGCCGCATTATCCGTGCTGCTCTGCTTTGGTGGGGTCACCACATCTACGCTCCTGTGACTGCCATCAGCAACTGCTTCTGGACTTCCAGCTTCTGCATTTCCAGCTTCTGCATTTCCAGCTTCTACTCCCAGATGACCCAACGCCCCATCACTTTCCTGTGTGACTCCACTGTCACCAGCACCTGCTGTGGCCACCTCACTGCCCTGGGGTTGGATTTCTTGTGCAATAATGCTGGTATCAGGCAATTCTGTGCTTTCAGCTGGTGCTGTGCTTGGAGGAGGTAGGGAATCCTGCTTCTTAGAGCTTGAAGGACCCTTTTTTGATCTATTCCTCTTTCTTTTCTAGAAGGAAAGAGAGAAAAAAAAAGGAATACAGTGTCTGTTTATTCACTATGAAATAAAAATTCTTTGCCACTTCCTCCATTGCAGCTGGTACCAGCATCTTCCTGCTTCCCTGGATTCATGGAGAACCACCAGGAAGAGAAGGGACAAGACCAGCCACCATCTTCTATAGAAGGTGAAATGCCAGTAACTCTCAGGAATTCTGTACCTGGAGTATTCCAGACTTTCCCAGCAGAAATAGAGAGCAGCATTGAGCATGATGCTCACTAACACCACCAGACCGACTGCAAGGCCGAGTTCCGTACCAGTCCCCTCCCTGCAGCAAAGGTGCTGGGGGGGGAGCCGCGCAGCACGGCAGCTGCCACGTGCTCCACACCTCCCGTGAAAACGCACCCACCGCCTGCCCGGGAACACAGGCGGCAGCAGCAGCCAGCTGCAGGGCAAGGGGGCTCGTGGTGACACAGCCCAGGGTGACAGCAAAGAGAGCAACACGTCCCCAGGCACTGCTGCTCCTCAGCACAACAAAGTCTTACCTTCTTCCGTGACTTCTTAGAATTACCGGCCCTGCGCTGAGATGCAGTCTCTGAGATATCACTTGGAGCTGTGACACCCTCCAGCAGCGATGCTTCCTCCTCTTCCTCCTCCTCCTCCTCTGTTTCAGTGATGGAAGGCAGCCCACCTGCACTGCATTCTGCTGTGGCCTCTGAGGTACTGATTAGCACTCCTGTGTTGACATCCAGTGATCCCCTCTCCTCCTCCTGTGTTTCAGTGCTGGGAGGCAGCCCACCTGCAGTGCGTTCTGCTGTGGCCTCTGAGGTATTGCTTAGCACTCCTGTGTTCACATCCAATGAGCCTCCCTTCTCCTCCTCCTCCTCCTCCTGTGTTTCAGCAGTGGAAGGCGGCCCATCAGCACCTTCTCCCTTCACATCTCCCCCCAGCTCGGCTCCTGTATCGGGGACTGGAGTGAGCTTCACCTCACTTCTCTCTGCAAGGAAGGGGAGGGTCATTGTTAAACTAGAGTCGGGAAAGAAACCCGTTCTCAGCTGGTGGTGAGCCAGAGGGGCCTGCTGCTGACTAAATGCATCAATTGAACACACACAGGAGCCACTTGGCTGCTCTCTGTTCAACAGCTACCACTAGCAATGCCACCATCCTCCCTGGCACAGCCATCTCTCTCTCCAAGGCCCCTGCAGCCAGCAGCAGAATAATTCAGATAAGAATCCACTGTAGTAAGACATTGATTTCCTCAGGGGGATTTTGGGAGCAGGAGCACCAAAAACGATGGTGAAGGCAACAGCCCCAGGCTGCACCATGTTTAAGGGCAGTGGGTTGTTCCGCACCTGATGCAGGCACTGTGAGCAATTATCTTTTCACACCCAATTTACTATCATTCCATTATCTGAAGAGTTTAAGTTCTTCCCTGAGCTTTTTGGGTCCTCAGTGACTCTGTTGATGGGGTTTGACCTGCACACATTTACTTGGTGGAACTCCCTGGTGCCCCAGCCAGAGCCTGTTCACTTGATAAAGCACTACACCTTTCATCATTGCCAGAACCAGGAACAAAGCTTGTGGGCCACCAAGACAGATGCTTTGGATGTTTTTCCTACAGCATGTAAGAGCTGGAGATGCTGGGTTTGTTATCTTGCCATTCTGGACTGGAGAGGGATTTGCTAAGAATTCACCTTGTCAGGACAGGCTGATGCTCATTTAGTGCATTCTTTGAGGATCCTACTTTGTATCACCAGACCAAAACCAATTCTGGGAGCCCAGGTCATTATCACTTTAAGGAAATACAGGATTAGGAACTACTTCCCCCAGTCTAACTGCATTAATTGTGTAGATGGTTTTGTAACTGTTCATGGAGGCAGAATTAGCGTGTTGTTGGACAGAAACTCAGGGAGTGAATTCTAAACCTACCAATAAGCTGAAGATAGAAAATTCTGGTTCAAAAAGGACTAGACCAATGTTTGCAATACAGTATTGCATAAAAACGGCAGCAGTTCTTTGGCAAAACAGAAACTAGTTCAACACTGGAGATCTGACCGTGGAGAATGTGTAGGAGGCGTCAGCGACTGGCTCGCTTCTCTCGCCAGCCCCCGTAAGTCACTACAAAGAGAAGAAAACTCCATTTCTGGCCAGTAATACAAGAAAAATTTTAGATGAGAGCAGCAGGGTTAACGATGTGGCCAGAGCAGATCAGCACAGAGCTACAGATGCACGGCGGCCAGCACAAGACCAGCGGGCACCAGCAGCCCCTGGACAGCCCAGCAGCGTGCTCCGGGCAGCCCCCCCGCACGGTGCCCCCCCAGCTCACCCTCCTACCTGAGTCCTCGGCCCCAGTGTCGGGAGCCAGCCGGGCCCCACACTCGCTGCAAGAACCGGCAGAATCACCCTCAGAAACAGAGTCACAGGCGGGGCACTTCATGTTTCCCAGCTGCGGGCTCCGCGGGAGGCTTCTCGGAGCCACAGGGGGAGAGACAAGGACGGGGCAGAGAAAAGGACGGGGCAGAAAGAGAAACACGAATATTAACGTGAAGCGATGAACCTTTGTCACAAAACCTCCCTCCCAGATCCTGTTTTATTTGCAGGAAACAAACAGTGCTACGCAAGAGCCGGGCCCTCACCCGCGGGGCCTCCGCAGCAGCTCAGGGCCTGGGGGGGGGAAACCGCAGGGCCTGCGGCAAACAAACACCCGAGCCGGCGGCTGCAGCTCGCCCAGAGCCCTCCTGCAACCCAACGCAGCTGGGAACGCACCGGCCGGGGCAGCGCGGCCCAGCCCTACCCCGACGCCAGGGCGGGTTCGGGCGGCTTCAGGGGCACGCCCCGCTTCCCGCCCCCGGCAGCCCGCGGGCCTGCAGGGTGCTGCTCCCGCTAGGCAGGGCCGCCAAGGGCCCGTCACCCCGAGGGCTGCGGCGGGCGAAGGCCGGGAAGGGCCGGTCACCCCGAGGGCTGCGGCGGGCGAGGGCCGGGAGGAGCCCGCGGCCCCCACCCGCACCTGCACCGCTGTCCCGCTGTCCCCGGCCAAGCGACTCACCGATGCGACAGGACCCGGCGCGGGGAGCGGCACCCGGAGCGCCCGCTCCTCCGAACCGCTCCGCCGCCGAACCGCCCGGCAAAGTTTCGTTTTTCCGCCGAGCCGCCAAGTTTCGTTTCTGGGATGTCACCGCCGCCCGGCCCCGGCCCCGGCCCGACCCGGCCAATCCAGCCCGGCAGCGGCCCCGGCCGCCCCTCCACCGGGCGGGTCCCTGCGGGGTCCCGCCCTGTCGCTGTCCCGGAGCCTGGCGGGGGCCTGGGCATCTGCCGGCGGCAGCGGTGCCCGACAAGCGTTCTCCCGGACCCCGGAGATGGGCAGCAAAGCCCCGGGCCGCCGGGCATCCTCCCGGGGCACCGGAGATGCGCCTTTGCCGGCGGGAGGGAGCGGGTGCTCTGCTCTGCCCGGGAGGCCCAGACCTCAGCCGGTGCCTTTCCCAGAGCCCAGCCCACTGTGGAGGGTCTGGGAGAGGCTTGTCTGATGTGATGTGCAGTCCCAGCCCGGAGCTGGATGCAGCAGCCGTGGGGAGGGCAGGTGTGGTGGAGGGAAATGGATTGTGCCGGATCCAACAGCCGAAAGCGGGGATGTGGCTGTCGCCGTGTCCCTGGATCCAACCGGGACCGAGCTGAAGGGCTCCCAGCAGATCTGATCCTCACTAGCGCTCACACGCCCACTTGCACACCCAGGTTCGAGCACATGCTATTTACTCACAGCTGGCCCGTTTCACCCCCTTACACCTCCCTTTTCCCACTCTTGCTCCTCTCATCGTCCCCAGGAAGGGTGTTACCTGAGCTCCCTCCTGCTGCTGTCACTCTGAGCTCCTCTCCGGGCGTGTGGAGCAGCTTTCACAGTGCAGGGCTGAAGTCGATGGGTCAAATCTGCTCCATCTCCGTGCCGGTCACTCCTTGTTCGTGGAGACAGATGGACAGGAGAGAGGGCACGTGTGCCCTTCCAGGTCTGCAAATGCCTAGGTGCTGCCGGTAAAGCGAGGAACTTGCTGCCCAGAGCGGCTCCACTGCAGAAACCAACACTCTTCCAGCCTCCAGCAACGGGACCTCTTGGCCGTGGCAGTTCTGTGGCTCATGGGCACCTCTGCTGCCCCAGCACGAGCTGTGCTGAAGTGTGCCTTCAGTCACAGAGCAGCCAGGCAGCCTGAGCTGGTTTCAGTTTCTATTCCCTGGTCTTCTCAGAAGTGCCCAGAAATTAGAGTGCATTTTTTTTCTTCCCCAAACTAAAACAGCTTTCCCCAAGCGAAGGCAAAGATCACACAGCATCATTTACAGTTCCTGCTTTATTATACCCTTCTTAAAGGCACGTCAACCAAGGGCACTTGAGGAAAACTGCTTTCTCCCCAACCCCAGCCCCCCAGCCCCGCTGCCTGACAGCACCATTGCTCTTTGCACCCATCTCACAGCAAGGCAAGCACAAGCTGGTGTCACAGTGCCTGTCCCCTCGGGTGCCTGGCAGGACATGGGCAAGGGGCTGTACCCATGGCGGGGACAGCACAGCACAGCCCTGCCCGATGGCAGCATTAGGCACAACAGCCCACAAACCAAGAGGGATCAGTAAAGGGGCAAGATCGCTGATGGTTTTCATCTCCCAGCAGCATGAGGTTGAGAGCTGCAGCACGCCCTTGGGCTTGGAGGGCAGCACCAGCATCCTCAAAACTCACTTTGAGAAGAGTTTGCTTCGTGTCACAGTTCCGTATGTCCCAGAATAAGAAAAAATCTCCAGAATTAAAATAGCTGATTTTAAAAAGACAGCAGCTTTGAGGCTGGGGAAGGCTTGGAGGAGGGATGGCTTTTTCCCGTCGACTGTGATAAGGAATGGTTTTGTCCCACTAATTCCTTCCACAAATTGCCTGTCCTTGCCCTGCAGAGGTGCTGGGGCTCCAGCAGGGCTGGGGAGCCAGTGTGGGACCAGCTGGACCCCAGATCCCAGTGTCTCCACTAAACGCTTTCTCCCCTCAGGACACCTGTGCAGCTGGGATGAGTTTGGCTGCTCTGCCCTCCCCTGCATGGGACATGGGGACAATGTCCCCCCCAGCAGCCCACCCAGCTGCCCAGGAGGAGGCAGGGCAAGGGCAGGGGGTGCCCGTGGAGGGTGTTGGGGGGATGTCACCAGACGTCACAGCCCCATGCTCTGTGCAGCACAGGATGACCAAGCCCTGGCGCAGTCGGAGGTGAAGAGATGGTGAGGTGACGGCTGCCTCTGAGGAGGTCCAGGGTGGCTTCTTGACTCACTGGATGAGGCCCACTGGCAGCAGCGAGCTCTCGCTGGTGCTGGTGAAGGGGTCTGCCCCGCTGTGCCCTGGCTCTGCTCCTCTGCACCGCTCTGAGCCAGCAAAGGGGAGAAGCAGGATGGAGAGTTAAGCCAAGGCTCAGGTCCTTGACTTAGTGCAAGGCCAGCTCAGCAACAACTACAACATCAGTGTGTTATCAACATCATTCTCACACTAAATCCAAAACACAGCCCTGCACCAGCTATTAGGAGGAGAATTAACTCTGTCTCAGCCAGAACCAGGGCGTGTGTTCAGCTGCCTGCTGGGTGAAACCACCACAGCCCACCATGAATCCCCAAGGCTGGGGTGACCCTGCTCTCTGAAGGGGTTCCTGCTCACCTTCCCTGGAGCCAGGCCCCTGTACTGCAGCTTTGAGGCTTGAGAAAGATCAGATTCCCAGGTTTGCCTTCCAGAGCCCTGCTTAGCAGCAGCCTGGGGGACCCCAGCCCTGGAAGAACAGCCAGGGCAGCCCAGAGACTCACCTGCTTCCTCCTGGCTGGGGAAATGCTGGAATCCTTCTAACTCTGCAGACAGCAGGACTTGGAGCACAGGGTCCTGAGGGCAGAGAAACCTGGGCTGGGGGAGCCTGCCAAGGCCACTTCCCATCTCTCCGGGGCTGTGAGCCCCCCAGCCAGCACAGGGCAGAAGATGCAGCCCCTCCCCACCACCCCACATCACGCAGATGGGCTCAGATGCTGCAGCCTCCTCCTCTCTGAGATGAAGGCACTTGAGATGATGAAGGTGCTACCAGAAGAGAGGCAGCAGCACCCTCGTGGCAGGTGCTGGCGCGGGGAAGGCAGCCGGGCTGAGCCCATTGTGGGGAGCAGAGCTGATGCCTGGTGTGGGGAGAGGCAGCAGGACCGGCCCCGGGGCCGGCCAAGGCTGTTACCCACGTACCTGCAGGCTGCAGAAAGCCAGCGAGAGCCCCTGCTTGTGCAGCTCCTGCAGCAGCTCTGCCAGCCCCACCACCACCGTGTAATCGATGCTGCTGATGTGGCAGCAGTCCAGGATGATGGAGCGCGGTGGAGATGCTGCTGGAAAGAAGAGCATACGGTCATGTCCCTGACGAGCCCAGAAATGACCAGCTCAGGGGACACAGCTCTTAGAGCCAGAACTGTGTCTGGAAGGGGTGAGACAACCTTGGGAGAGCGGCAGCGGCCAGGGCCTGCTCCCCACTGCAGGGAAGCTGTACTATTGTGGCTTTACCCACAGCCTGCAGGTCTGGCCACCACTCGCCACCTCTGGAAGTGGCACCAGAAGTGATCCCCAGGTGGGCAGCAGGTTACAGCTGGGTCCCCAGGACACTCCAGCAGGCCAGGGAGCACAGTACCTGCCAGAGTGCGGCTGCACACGGCGTCCCGGAGGCACTCGATGGCTGGGAAGTGCAGGCTGCTCCCCGGCTGCACCAGGAGCACGTCCCCCTCCGACACCTGCGCTAGACCCCAGTTGAGGGGGACAAGTCACGGGCAGCTCGGGGCTGGGACCTTCCCCAGGCAGGGAGAGCTGCCCGTGCAACAAAGCAAAGCACTGTCCTCTTGGCCGGAGGGGGACATGTAGGAGCCCCCATCCCTCAGGGAATCACACCACCCCCCAAACACAGCCCAGCATCAGTAGAACAGGGACAGCAATGCCTCCCTCTCCTGCTCTCAGCTCCTGAGATGCTCCTTTCCTCATGCTCTTTGAAAGGGGTCCCTGGGCTGTGCTGACTGCAGACTGGGGACATGGGAGAGGGTGGCAACAGGAGAGAAGCATCCTACACCCCAACCCCACTGCCCTCAGGAAGTCCTCTCTCAGCTCCTCGCTCCTTGGTGAGCCCAGATGGCCCTGTTGCATCCAAGGAGATGTACAAGGCCCACCTTTATTGGGGGCCTGGCAATGGAGTAGAGCAGGAGAATCCCTGAGACCAGCACCCCGGCCACAATGCCATACTGGACCTCCCAGAAGCAGAGCAGGAACGTCACGCAAAGGGGTACAAAGTCCAGCCCTGCAAAAGAGATAACCCCGTCTCAGCTGCACCTTGTCCTCGTCCACAGGGACCTCTGGGACAGTGCCTGCTCTGCAGGCAGAGCCGGGTTGCATGGGGCGGATCAACCACCCCCGGCTTGTGCCCTCACTCTTAACCCGCCAGAGCTTCGGGAAGATCCCAGCGTCAAACATGGGCACCACGGCCGAGATGATGACGGCGGCCAGCGCCGCTCTGGGGATGTAGTAGAAGAGCGAGGTGAGATATGCCAGCGAGAGCAGGACCAGGGTGCCTGCGGGAGAAGGGGAGCACCTGAGCCTTGGGGTCCCCATGCCCAGGGTGCCCGGGGGGAGCGGGTGCTGAGCGTGGGGGCCTGCAGAGCAGCCTACGGCAGGGTGGGGGGCTCTACCTGTGATAAGCCCTCCTGCAGGGGTGCAGACCCCCGACTGAGCATTCACCGCTGTCCTGGAATATAAAGCAAGACACAGTCCCAGGCTGTGCTGGGGCTGGCCAGGGACGGTAGCTGCCCCCACCCACCGTCCAGAGACCCGCACCAGGGAGAAACCACCCACCCTGTCAGACCCCATCTGGGACAAACACGAGCAAGGCCACAGCTCCCAGCCTCCAGTGGGACCCCAGAGCACACGGGATGGGAAGGACAGTCACCATGAGACCCCTGCATAGCCCAGCAGCCAAGATGGACAGCTGGGGACCTGGATAGAAGCTCAGGGACCCACCAGGGTCTGCACAACTTTCCACTCAAGATCTTGTAGATCTCCCTCACCACACAGCCCCACTGGGTGTCCTGTGGGCTGGGGCTCCACTCCCCCCAATCCTGCTACCCACCGGCCAAAGCTGCCCGTGATGGGAAACGACGAGACGAAGGAGCCCAGGATGTTGGCGAAGCCTGCAGTGGGGAAGGAGAGGGGCCGGGGATGCAGAGCCTAGGGGAGGCACCACTCGGGGACACAACACAGGTCATCACCTCCTCCATCCCTGGGCTGCTACCCAGGGCCAGACCAGAGCCCATCCAGCCATGTGAACTGGGCTCAGGCTGCTCTGGAACTTGCTAAGCTGTGAGAAAGGCTTGGGGTGGGAGCAGCATGCTACATAAGGAAGGCAGAACTTCAAGTAGAGGTAGGAATGCTGAGATGGGGATCTCTGGTAACTCAGGGACTGTAGGACACACGATGGTGCTCAGAATGGATCCCCACCCCCTGCCCTCCTGCTCTGAGCAGTCTCTTACCCAGAGCCAGCAGCTCCTGGTTGGGGTCAATCCTGTAATTGTTCTGTGAGGCTGAAAGGAGACAAGCGGCATGGCCCCGAGCTGCCCACAGGCACCCCCAGGCACAGGAGCACCCCAAGACAAGACTGTGCACAATGGCAGGGACCCCCCAGCCAGGCACGGGGGAGCTGCCTGGCCAGGGGAGGGGATTGGCAGCACCCAGCAGGACCCGTCCTGCTGTCCCACGCTATGAACTGGGCTTGGCACGGGCACCCAGTCTCTCCCACTGCCCCCATGGGAACAGCACCCACCGCAGCACCCCAAGCCCCCTGCAGAGACCCTCCTGCCAGCGCAGTCGTACCAAAAGCCTTGGCAATCGCAATGCTCTCCAGCAGGCCCATGAGCGGGACCACAGCCAGCCCGGCCCCCATGTCCTGGGAGGGAAGGACACAGTGAGCATTGCCACCAAGGGATGAGGGTCACCCCCCAGCAGAGCCTTCTCCCAGCAAAGGCAGGAGTGAGGGGACAGCAGCTCACAGGGAGCACCAGCCGCTACCACCACCCGCTACCGCCACCTTGGCACCCACCTCCACCATGCTCCGGAAGGGGACGGTGCCGTTGGGTGCCACCACGGAGAAGTGTGGCAGCTGGAAGGGAGGGAGGCCCTGGGGGATGCTGCCGGTGAGCGTGAGTGGCTGGGAGCCCATCACCTGGAAGGAGTAAGCAACCAGGCCGGCAAACAGGACCACAAGGGCATTGCGTGCTGCAGTGGGGACAGCAAACGTGAAAACCTGCCTGCGGCCCAGGGTGGCAGGAGAGATGGGGGGAGGTGGGTATTCGGGCTGCCCAAGGTCTTCTCAACATTAGGAAGGGGTGTGCACAGCAGCAGGACCATCCCTGGGACTTTGTCTTCCCTAACCCACCTCCAGATCTCAGCTCCTGCCAACCTGGGCTTTACCAGTTCCAGGCTGTCTCTTCACTGAAGAGACGAGCCCCTGGGAGGGATGGCCACGGGAGGGGAGAGGGCAGGGGGTGGCCAAGGCACCTGTGGAGGAGATCCAGATGATCAGGTAGCTGACCCTGGCAGCCAGCGACTCCTCACGGGTAGGTTGGGGCAGGTGGCTCTTCATGGCCCGGAGCCCCGCCAGCGTGGCCAGGCAGGCCAGCCCCAGGATGGCATCCCCGACCCTGCAACAGGCACACCAGTGCCAGCCCAGACACGCTGCGGGGCACAGAGAGAGCTGCCCCCGGCCCCACGGGAGGAAGAGCGTGTGCCCAGGCCGCAGCTCTGCTGGGAGGTGCACAGCTCGCAGAGATGATGCCAGCACCTCCACACCACCGACAAAACGCGTCACCTCCCTGGGGGGCAGCAGGCGAGGGAGGAGGGGGTGTCCCCAGCGAGAGGTATGATGCTAATGGGTTTGCGGGCTCTGCATGAAGAGGGAAACAGGACCCGTGTGCCAGGCGGGATCTGCCTCCTCCTGCTGCCCCTCACAGCCGGGCAGGGAGGTGTCTGCCAGCTGTGACGAAGCTGCCCCTGTGTGTCACCACTCCATGCGTGAAACCCAGGCTGCAGCACAGACCCCGAACCATGGCCAGACCTAACTGGAGAGGGAGGGGGTCATGGGGGTGCTCGAGCTCCCTTCTGGACTGTCAAAAACTCAGGGAGGACTTATGACACAGACAGTCCCGCAGACGTGCCTTTGTGCTGGCAAAGTCCTGGCGTACCTAACTAGGAGAGGAAAATAGGACAAGCATCGCCCATCCTTTCCCTTTAGCAGCTTGGGAGCCTGTGTGCTCCCCCATCTTAAAATTTCCAGCTCAAATGGAAATGGCTGAGGACGAGCACTTGTGTCACAGCGCTGGGCAGGGACCGAGAAATCAGTCCAAGGTGTGACCAGAGGCGGGGAGCAAAGCAGCAGAGCAGGGGGCTAGAGCAGGGCAGATGCAGGGACGGTGCTGACCTGGTCTCCCCGATCCTCCGCAGCATCTCATACAACTGCAGGAAGAACTGCCGAGGGATCCCCTGCAGCCCCAGGAGGTTCTGTGCAGGAAGACAGCCTGGTGAAAGCCTGGCACGAGCCCTCACCGTCCTCTGCACCACGCCAGGGGCAGCAGCCACTGCGGCAACCGCAGCCATGAGCCAACAGCGGCCCACTGGTTCCTCGCAGAGCCCCACGCCATCTCCCAGAGCCTCTGATTTTGGTTAACCACAAAGGAAGCATTGCAGCCCCAGAAGAGCCTGAGGGCCTCAGGTCCCAGCAAGGACCCAGCAAACCCACTGTGAAGAGAATCACCCAGCACCTCCTGCAAGTCACCAAATCGCATGTTTTACCAGTGTCCTGAATGTCACAAGCTGGTCACAGAGCAGAGAGCGCGTTTGGCTTGGTCTGCTCAGAGCGGAGCACTCAGTGACCCACCAGAATCACTGGCAGGAGGGACCTGTGCCCCCTTTGGGGCTCCTTCCTTTCACACCAAGCACATTGCCCAGCCTGGCACGAAATATTCCCGCTCTGCAGCACAGCTGAGTGCAGGAGAGAGAGCAGGCAAGGTATCCAGGGCAGACCAGCAGACTCTACCTTGATCTGGCTGAAGGTAATGGTGAGGGAAGCAGCTGATGTAAACCCTTTAATGACCGGGCAGGAGATGAAGTCCAGAAGGAAACCTGCACATGATGGACAACAGTAAGCAAGCTGCTGGTGCCTTAGGAGCACAGGGGGTTTGCATGCACACAGAGCTGTCACAAGTGTTGGCAGGACAACCCCAGAGCCTCAGAGAGCACAGGGGAGCGGGGAACAACTGCACATTGTACTGCAGTATCCTAAAAATGCAGCTCTGTGCAGCAAGAGCATCTCACCGAGGTGCAGGAGCCCCATGGCCAGCTGGATGCAGCCGGAGAGGAAGGAGAGCAGGATGGCATAGACAGGCTCGTGGAATGCATAAGAAGAGACAAGCAGCGACATGATGGCCGTGGGACCCAGCGTCACGTCCTTGGCGGTGCCCAGGAAGCAGTAGACAAAGCAGCCCATGAAGGACGAATAGAGGCCGTACTGCACAAGGACAAAAGCAGCTCTGACACGATGCTGGGAGCCGGGAGATGCCAGACACCTCCAGGACGTGGAGGGCTGGGCTGCCCCCAGGTCCTTCCAGCGCTCGCAGCCAGCCCTGAGCAAACACACGGCGTCTGCATCTTCCCCACCCGGAAAACGGGTGACTGCAAACAACCAGCCCTGGGCCACCAGCCGTGCAGCCCTCCCGGCCCACCCGCCACGCTGCCAGGCCACGGGAGCGGTCAGGGAGCGGGTGCCCCCGGGCACCCCGGGCACCGGCACCCACCTGCAGAGGCAGCCCGGCCACCTCGGCGTAGGCCAGCGCCTGCGGCACCACGGTGAGCCCCACGGTCAGACCGGCCACCAGGTCCAGC
Source organism: Actenoides lindsayi (assembly GCA_025331215.1). NCBI lineage: Eukaryota > Metazoa > Chordata > Aves > Coraciiformes > Alcedinidae > Actenoides > Actenoides lindsayi. Next base: position 59,549 of record WTSP01026210.1, read on the forward strand.
TGCAACCAGGCCAGGGAATAGCGCGGCAGCCAGCGCAGCACGGGCAGCCTCCTCTGCACCCCCGGGCATGGGCAGCTCCGCCCGCGCTGCCGGGCACCCGGCGCCGCCATGGCCGGGGCAGCGACCCCCCGGCCGGCCGCCTCCCGGCCCCGGCCCCCTCCGGAGCTCCCCGATCGCCGAGGGAGAAGAGGGACCGGGGGCTCGCAGCCGGCCCGGGAGGCGGCGGGACGGGCTGGGGCAGAGCGGGCCGGGCAGCCCCGCGGGGCCGGGCAGCGATGAGAGCCTCCGGGACCACCCCGTTCCTCAGCCGCGGGCTCCCGGCGGCTCCGCCCGGGCCGGATCTGAGCCACTGGAGCTGCCTCATGTGACCGGGGCAGAGGAGGAGCCGGGGCGGCTGGAGGAGCCGCCGAGCACCGCCGCTGCCCGTGCCTGTGCCGTTGCCATGCGGCCCTGGGCGCTGGTGCTGCTGCTGGGCGCGCTCCGCACCGCTGGTACCCCGGCCCCGGCCCGCAACGTGCTGCTGCTCCTGGGTGAGTAGCCCCGGAACCCGTCCCGGCTCCGCCCCCGCCGCCCCCAGCCCTGGGACTGTCCCCGCGGCGGGGTACCCCTGCCCGGGGCTCGGGCCGTCCTGGGGGCAGGGGAGGGACAGCCCCGGGGGTCCCGCTGCATCCCCTCTGCTGGGACGGTCACTGCAGCACCGGCCCCAGCCCGGGTCAGCCTCAGCCCAGGGATGCTCCCGGTGCCATCAGCGTCCCCCGGGCTCTAGTCCCCCGCCCGGTTAGGGACACGCCGGGGATCAGGCCCGGTGCTGCAGGGCTCACCCCGCGCCCCTCCGGCTGCAGCGGATGACAGTGGCTTCGAGAGCGGCGCCTACAACAACTCGGCCATCCGGACACCCAACCTGGACGCGCTGGCCCTGCGCAGTGTGACCTTCCAGAACGCCTTCACCTCCGTCAGCAGCTGCTCCCCGAGCAGAGCCAGCATCCTGACCGGCTTACCCCAGGTAGGGACACCCGTGCGTGCCGGGGTGAGGGCTGCCAGGCAGCGGTGGGCACTCGGGGACTGCCAGAGCCAGTGTGCTTACAGCATGGTCACAGCACCTGGCGATCCCCCCATGCACACTTACCCGTCCTCTGGGACCTGCTTCCCATGCGCACTTGGTGCACAACTGATTTTGGGGCCAGACTGGCCTGGTTTGGGGGCCAGGCCTCATCTAACCGTGTGTCTCTCCCCGGCTGCAGCACCAGAATGGGATGTACGGGCTGCACCAGGACGTGCACCACTTCAACTCCTTTGACAGCGTGCGGAGCCTTCCCCAGCTGCTCAGCCAAGCACACATCCGGACAGGTAGGGAGCCCAGAGCAAGTGACACATGCAGGGACCCCTCACTCTGTGCACCAGCTGAACCGTGCCCACACTCTGCACGGACACGGGGCTTTTGCTTTGCTTTCCCTCCCCGCTGCTCCTCTGCCGCCCTCCCTGCACCTCTCTCCTGTTCCCCATCCTGCTTGTTCTGGTTCCCAGTTTCACAGACAACTCATCCTTGACCCAGACGTCTGCCCAGGCTGCTCAGCTGCTCCTGCGCTTACCCATGCCCGTGACCTGCGGCAGCCGGGTCCTCGGGTGGGTCCCAGCTGTGGAAGTGCCTCTGCAACCAGCAGAAACGAACTGGAGAAGGCGGCAGCATCTTCCCCTCTCAGCGGCATTTCCTGAGCACAGCCCATGCTGGAGCAGACGAGCTGCATCAGCCCCCGGGGAGGAGGCAGCAGGAGCAGCCAGCACCCCGGCCCTGCTACCCCCTGCTCCTGGCATAGCCCGTGTCTGTGTTCTTGCAGGGATAATTGGGAAGAAGCACGTTGGGCCCGAGGCTGTCTACCCCTTTGACTTTGCCTACACAGAGGAGAACAGCTCGGTCTTGCAGGTTGGGAGGAACATCACTCGAATCAAAATGCTTGTCCGTCAGTTCCTGCAGAGCCAGGATGAGAGGTGAGATGGACCCTGTGTCCCTGGGCAGGCTACGAGAGGGCATGGGAGGGGAGAGGGAAACTGGCCTTGCTGAAGATGTCTCCAATGTCCCAGTTGTTCATAAATAGGAAGGGACACCTTGTCTCTGGGTCACCCTGTCTCCAGAAGCCCAGATTGGGTGGGAGTCCTCCCATCAACACCAACTCACCTCTGCGCAGCCCAGGGAAGGTCTTCTTGGGGCGTGAGCAGCCTTTTGCTATAGCTCCTCCATCCTCTCCATCTCCAGGCCTTTCTTCCTCTACGTTGCCTTCCACGACCCGCACCGCTGCGGGCACTCCCAGCCCCAGTATGGGGCCTTTTGCGAGAAATTTGGCAACGGAGAGAGCGGCATGGGCTGGATCCCCGACTGGAAGCCACAGCTCTACCACCCAGAGCAAGTGCAGGTGGGAGCCTGTGGAGCTGCACAGGGCTATATGGGGCTGTATGGGGCTATATGGGGTTGTGCAGGGCTGTACAGGGGCTGCACACGACAGCTGGAGCCACCTCGGCCACTGCCATCAGCATTATGGGCATGAGCTGGCAAAGGCCACCCCGGCGTACCAGGCACCTCCTTCCCTGGGGTGGCCATGTGCCACTTTCCCTTTCTCCATTCAGGTTCCCTACTTCGTTCCAGACACACCGGCTGCCCGGGCTGACCTGGCAGCCCAGTACACAACCATCGGGCGCATGGACCAAGGTGGGAGCCGCGGGGGCCAGGCTGGCACCGGCGTGTGCCCCAGTCCCTCCCACCCCCACCTCAGCTCTTCCCCTCCATGCGCAGGGATTGGGCTGGTGCTGGAGGAGCTGCGGAGAGCCGGCTTCCACAACAGCACGCTGGTCATCTACACCTCCGACAACGGCATCCCCTTCCCCAGCGGCAGGACCAACCTCTACCGGTCGGGCACCGCCGAGCCCCTGCTGATCTCCTCCCCAGAGCACCCCGAGCGCTGGGGACAGGTCAGCCAGGCCTTCGCCACCCTCCTGGGTAAGAGCCCGTGCCCCAGAGCTGTGCTGGGGGGTGTGCGCTGGACCCCGCCCTCCACACACCAAACCCAGGGTCCTGTCCCAGAGGACAGCCCGGGAACCTCGGCATTGGCACGGTGGGGCCAGGACTGGAGAGGAGGGATGAGGGAACAGCAGGGACATCATCCCAGAGCTCAGCTCTGCTGCTTGTCCCAAGACCACCTGCAGCAGACCCTGAGGACCTCTTTGCCCCTCTCCAGGGCTGAGTTTCCTCCCACGGGCTCCAGCCCCTTCTCTCATCTTTCTCTTCCCCTACAGATTTGACACCAACCATTTTGGACTGGTTCTCCATCCCCTACCCATCTTACAGCATCTTTGGCACGAAGCGGGTGCAGCTCACTGGCAAGTCCCTCCTGCCAGCGCTGGAGTCGGAGCAGCCCTGGGCCACTGCCTTCAGTAGCCAGAGCCACCACGAGGTGACCATGTACTACCCCATGCGAGCCGTCCAGCACCACCAGTTCCGCCTCATTCACAACCTCAACTACAAGATGCCCTTTCCCATCGACCAGGACTTCTATGTCTCACCCACCTTCCAAGACCTGCTCAACCGCACCAGGGCTGGGCAGCCAACCGACTGGAACAAGACCCTGCACCAGTATTACTACAGGGACCGCTGGGAGCTATTTGACTGCAGCCGTGACCCCACCGAGAGCCAGAACCTGGCCCCCGACCCCCGCTATGCCACCATCTTCCAGCTGCTCCGCACACAGCTCCTGAAGTGGCAGTGGGACACGGGGGACCCCTGGGTCTGTGCCCCCGACGCTGTCCTGGAGGAGAAACTGAGCCCCGAGTGCCGGCCGCTGCACAACGAGCTGTGAGCATCACCTCTGCCTGGTGACCCCGTTGCCAGGGGACAGCCACACTCTGCCCCTCCGGCACAAGGGGGTCAGAGAAGGATCCTGGCTGGGCTGGTCCCAATTCCCTGTGCGACACCCTGAGGCCCTGCTCTCTGAATCGCAAACACTGCCCAGTCCTGGAGCATTTAGGGATCTCTGTGCCTGTATTCTAGGCCAGAGGGGCTGTAGGGCCAAGTTGCTCCTCAATAGAACCAGGAGCATGGAATCTTTTTGGCTGGAAAACACCTTGAAGCTCATCGAGTCCAACCGTTCCCCCAGCTCTGCCCAGGGCACCACTGACCCCTGGCCCTCAGCACCACAGCTCCACGGGGGGCTTGGAAACCCCTCCAGGGATCACGGG
>WTSP01026211.1:0-16759 GCA_025331215.1 Actenoides lindsayi
TTATTTGAAGCGTTGTCCGGCACCACTGAATTACTTGAGAAGAAAAGAATAGATTTTAGCAGCTGCCCATAAAAAATGACAAGATTGGCCACAAAAAAAAAAAAGAAAAAAAAAAAAAAAAAAAAAAAAAAGAGGTTTTAAATTGGATGTGGTTTAAATTTTCCTTTGGCCTCCTCGCCGGAGTGGGAAGCTGCCCGCAGAATTATTACTCAGCACGGTCACCTCGTGCTCTCGTAGCACTTGGTTTTTTCCAGCGGTGCTGACAGCAGCATTTTGAACCCACCGTAGCTCAGGGTTCTCCCAGCTGGTTTCAGATGGCTGTTGAGTGCTGCTGTGGAGGTGATCACGCTGCCCTGATTAGTTTTTTCTCTGCCTGTGGACACCTTTTGCAGGGCAGGGTTACAGGGAGAGCCGGGGACACACATGTGCTCCCATACAGAGGAAAGCAGAGAGGCTGCAGGACAAAGAGAGGCACTAATTGGATTTGTAGCTGTAAGAAAAAAAAAAAAACCAACCCAAAACCTCTTAAAGTAAACATTTTCCTCTCTTTAAGTCTCTCCTTGGCTTCTTTCTTGCAGACCGCTCAAAAGTATCTGTTTCGGGGGTGAACCCTTCCCAGCAAATTTAATTTTGAGGCTTGTCAGGCTTTATTAAAACCTTATCATCGGCGATTTCCTTCTCTGCTAGATCAAGAAGATTGTGTTTGTTATGGGCCTCGTGTTGTATCTCGGGATTCTCCCCAGCAAACGTGGGGTTTCGGGGCCGTACGGAGACGCACCGCTGCCCCTTCCCAGCTCTGAAGTCCCGGGGTGGGCCTTGTCAGCAGGTACCCGTGAAGGCTTTGGATGCCGTTCAGACCGAGTCGTAAGCTGGAAGCCCCTCGGTGTGTCTGAGTTAGTGATGATTTGAACACGCCCGTCGCTCTGGATGGCTAAAGCATCCCGGAGTGCTGCTGGTATCAAAGAAAGGAGCTGATGAACCCGTTCCTACCAGCTGGAATATTTGGGAAGCACTTGTGGGGATGGTGTGCGTAGGTATATTAAGAGAGAGAGCGAACACGTGTCTCTTTTGACTTTGAAGAGACAGTAACTCTGTTTGTATAAGTGGGAGTTTCCAGTCAATGGGAGGGCTTCTTTAATATTTATTTTTTTAATTAAATTTCAGTGACGGTGCCACCAGGGACAGATAATGCAGCTCAGGGCATTGGCTAACAGTGTAGGCAGACTTCTTCCTGTTTTAGAGCACAGCATCTGCTTGGCATTTTTTTATACATCTCAGTTCAGGTATTGAAAATAAAATTCTCCCTCCCCCAGTCTTTCTCCTTTTTACAAAAAGCTTTAAATACTTCGTTATTGCTGAGGAAATACTTAATTTCCCTATCGTATCCAATGAAGACAATCAAACGGATGCAAGAGCCTATAAATACGTGCTCTGTCGTGTTTGGTTGGGTTTGTTTTTTTTATAGTGCCCAGAAGTAACCAAAGCACTTTGAAAAATACAGATACGGTTCTTGCCCTGAGCAGCTTATCATTTGGGTTTCGAACGTGCCCTTGCAATTGCAATCACAAGTAATGGGCAACAGGAGGAGGAGGAGAGGAAAGGCAATTAATGGCCGAATAGGTTGTTGAACTAAAAAGTTATTTGAAGGTGATATAAACACTCACAGCCTTTTTATGGCGGCGGAGCAAGAGCGATGATGGTCTGTAAGTTGTGTTGAGCCAAAGCTCCCCTCTGGTAATGCATTTTTGCAGAAGCTCCATCACATGAGCAAGTATTTAACACCTAAAATAGCCCAGGTTTGCTCTTCAGGGAGTAAAGCAAGTCGCAGGTAATTGTAGCCAATTGCAGAGCTCACGTGGCAGAGGTGTTCTCTCTCTCCAGATGGATTTTGTACCACAGCTGGCACAGCCGTGTCCATGTTTATCCTCTGAACTTTGAGATGAGCTAATCATTTGATAGGAGACCGGTGTCTTCATATCCCCCTTTCTACCACTGGTGTGTCAGACGTCTTCCCTGTGCTGATCAGTATCACCACTGTCTCCTCTCCCATCTCTTCTGCCTTTGCCACAAAACCAGTAACGAGTCGGGTCATTAAGGATGGCTGGGCCAAAGGGCATGCTCGCTATTTTTAGCAGCAATATAAATAGAAATATGCTTATTAATACAAGCTAAAACACCCCATCGTGCCGTTGTGTCTGGCTCCTACTCGCTGTCTCTGAAACACCTGAGGACAAGAAATACAGCTCTTCAATTCTAGTGCCTGTGCCCTGAACCGCAGTTCTGCCGTCACAGCTGCATTACAGCAAAAGCAAAGCTTTTGGGGTTTAAATTTTGAACTTTTGGGATCTAAATTTTGAACTTTGGGGAAGAAAAGATGAGGGCTGAAGTAGGATGGTAAAAGAAATACGTGATGTCTACAGGACAATTATGCCATACCCTTTCAGGGTTTTTTTTAGCTCTGTTGCAACAGGAGATGTTAAATAATCACTGTGTTTTCTCACTTCTGAATCCAAGTGCCTGAGTTGCAAATCTGTGAAGGACTCAAACAAATTCTGCTAATGCCAGGTAGAAACTATTCGTTTGGCACAAGTACAGGTACCCCAATGTAATAAATGCCTAGTTTTTTTCCTCTGCTAGAAGGTCCAAGTAGTGGCTTCCTGAAATATTTGTACAAGCCTGGTTTTTCTTAGTACAGGATTTTATTGAAGGTAGAACAGTATATTTTCTTATACAAGACCATAATATATGAAAGGAAAGGCACTGCAAAATCCTTCCACGTGTTTATATGGGTTCAGTGTTTTTTGTTTTTAGTGAGATTTGTGATACTTGAAAAGCCAGTTCGGAAAGCTCAGCCAGGAAGATTAGATACAGAGGTGCAAAGTGAAAAGACTGACCGTCTGCTTTCCTTTTGTCAAGAGAAATACACATAAACCCCTCAGTATTATATTTGAGAATCGTTAGATACAGATAATACGATGTGGATTTTGAGTCTTTAGATCATAAATTCGATCTTTGCAAGAGGAGCGGTGTCAACTCTTAGTGGTAACAGAAATTCTCATCCAGAAATACTCCCAGGAAGATTATTAAAACACTACAGGTGCTGACATCGGCTACAAAGATCTACTTGTGCATATTTCTTTAAAGGGGAGAAAAACCACCTTAATGCACAGTATTACCATAGCTAGGCCCTATTATACTATTGTAATCATAGCTGAAGCAAGAACGGTGATTAACGATGGCAATTTATTGTATCTGACGAGGGGAGAAAATAGGAGATGTTGTCGTTATCATAAATCATATCATAAATAACCAAAGAGAAGCACTCAGAAAGCTTGTGTGGTGTCAGCAGCAAACCCTTTCAGGCACGTTAGCCCAGGATGTAGCCATAGAAACCCCAAAGTCATATTGTTATCTTAGTCTTGCTGCAGTTATGTGATACAACAGTATTAACATATAGATTAGGCCATTTATAATACTAGGTGTCATTTCAGGTTGGCTTGCTTATATAGCATTTTAGTTTTTTATTGTGCCGAATGTTAGGGAAACGCTGCGTTTTTACAGGTCAGTATAGAGCCATTTATAACGTATCGGCTTCGCACCTCTGTCGGTCTCGCTAATGTACTCCGTTATTGATTGGTTGTACTCTATGAATTGTCATTGCCTAATTACCTTGTCTTTGCTAATAATTTCATTTTTTAGAAGTCAAAATGTGCCTTTTAAAGGGAAAACCTCGACACCTGCAGGCATACTTTGGGGCGAGTTCCCCACTCTGTTAAGGATCGTACACCCCTGAGGGAAGAAAAAGTCACATAGAAAACATGCAGATCAATCCAACTTCTGTTACCACGGTTTTCAGTCCCTGGCTGGATGTTTTGATGGAACAGGGGTGGGTTTCACTCTCTATTCTGTGGATTTCAGGAGGAAAACTCAATCCCAGGTAATTCATAGAATCATAGAACGGTAGGGGCTGGAAGGGACATCTGGAGATCATCGAGTCCAACCGCCCTGCCAGAGCAGAAACACCCAGGGCAGGCCACACAGGAACAGATCCGGGTGGGTCTTGAAAGTCTCTAGACAAGGAGACTCCACAACCTCTCTGGGCAGCCTGGTCCAGGCTCCATCACCCTCACAGCAAAGAGGTTTTCCCTCATGTTGAGGTGGAACTTCCTGTGTTTCCCTTGAACGGACAACAAGGGCACCTTCTTAATCCTCTAAGTAGGGAAAGCAGTTTGTCACCATTACCTCTTGTCCTATCACAGGGCATCACTGACAAGAGACTGGCCTCTTCCACTTGACACCCACCCTTCAGATATTTGTAAACATTCCCAAGATCCCCTCTCAGGCTTCTCTTTTCCAGGCTAAGCAGCCACAGGTCTCTCAGCCTTTCCTCAAAAGAGAGATGTTCCAATCCCTTCATCATCCTCATAGCCTCTGTTGGACTCTCTCTCATATTTCCCTGTCCTGGGAGCCCAGAACTGCACCCAGTTCTCCAGATGTGGTCTCACTAGTGCAGAGTGAAGGGGTAGGAGAACCTCCCTCAACCTGCTGACCACACTTTTCTTTATGCACCTCAGGATACCATTGGCCTTCCTGGACGATTCAGAGCAGCACCAAAGGGACTGAACTAAGGCTGCCCTGCTCATAGGGACCTGGCTGCTTCTCATGCACCTTCTCGCTCGATCCCTTCCTAAAGATGCTTCTGTGTTTGTTTTTAGTCCCCGTCCAAAGTCTACGTTAACACCTCCAGGCACATGAGCATAGCATTGCCAGGCATGTGATTTTATTTGTCTATGTGTGCGCGATCTACGAAAACTGTTGAGCCACTACTAAAAAAAAAAAAAAAAAGAAAAAAACCAAAGCAGAAATAAAGTCAGCCTGTTTGTATTTGGGCAGAAACACGTTTTTCTTTGCTCCGTGCAGCGCGAGTGCGGGACTGATAGTTTGTCAGGTCAGGGGGAGATGGTGAGTGGAGCTGATAATGATCTGCCAACGCTGTTTTTCTGTCTTCAGCAGGAAGCTGGGTGTGTCATTTTAAGAATCGTGGGTAGTTCGGCTTCGTAAACATTGCATATTCTAAAAAATATTACAACGAGGACTGCCACTAGATAAGTATTTAAACATGCTATTCCCACTGCATCCCCTGTCCTGAAGCAGCACCGGAGGCCAAAGTTGCACGTTACACCCTAAGCCAAAAGAAGATTGATACCCTACACCTCTCTCCTTGTCTTTCCAACACCCTTAGGCTTACGTGATCCCGAGGTGGGCTTTTTACGGGACAGAAAAATACCTTTCTTTTTCTATCAAGGTGGTGATAGTAGAAAAGAGGTGCAGGACTTTCCTCGGGCTTGTTCTAGCCCAGAAGTTTGATTAGCAATCGTGACGGACTAGATTGGTGGCTTGAGTTCAAACTGACAAGATGCTCTTTCTTATTTTAGCCTGGATTGGTTCCCCATTCTCCTCCACAAATGCTTGAACCGAGACAAAAGAAAGGCTGGGACTGTTTGTTTTTAAAGCAACGCTGTGATGTAGAACTAGAGCTTTGGTAGTTGTGGTTTGTTTCTGGCAAACCATCCATGTCTTACTCTCATGCTAGCGTTCAAAAGTTCCTCTCCATTGATTTTGTCCCAAGAAGTGCCTAATCAAGAGTATGAAGCAGTCGTTCAACAGGGTGGAGAAGTAACTGAATTGGTCTGGAAATTTTGGAGTCCCGAACCAGATTATTGCTATCATCTGTATTTCAAGATGAATTAATGCAGGAATCTTAACACTGAGCTCTGGAACAGGCTGCCCAGAGGGGTTGTGGAGTCTCCTTCTTTGGAGACATTTAAAACCCGCCTGGACACGTTCTTGTGTGACCTGCTCTAGGTGATCCTGCTCTGGCAGGGGGGTTGGACTGGATGATCTTTCGAGGTCCCTTCCAACCCTTAACGTTCTGTGATTCTGTGATCTTTTTCATTAGGGATGGAAGTGGGTTTTGCTGACCACTTGTAGCTTCTTGGTCAGGTTAATAACTACTTTTGACATGATTGTTAAATAAATACACCTAGTCTCTCAGTCTTGTTGAACACCTCAAGGTTCAATCCCAGCTAATACTGATGCTTGAAGGCACCACCCAGCCATTTGGGCCAAATTTTTCCAAAGTGACTAATGTCTGGATGCTTCACTTCAGGCACCTTTAACATCCTCTTCAGTGCTTCAGTTGCGTATGCAAAATCACTAGCCACACCTGAAAGCTCTGGGGTTTTTTTCTTTATGTATTTGTGGTTTCTGCCTTTTAGAACATACTGAGAAGGCACTGGAATGAACTTGCTGGCAATGTCAGTGGAAAAATTTGAGACACGTGGAAGATGAGCTGCCTGATGGTGCTCCCTTACCAGCTCTCTTCTCATAGAAAGCGTCAACTGGAAAATGTCGGGGTTTGTTAGTAGGTTGGTTGATCTCCTTTATCCAGTAAAAGAGAAATCTGTTGGTGTATCACCTGTTTAGTAAACAAGTCACATCAATGATCAGTTGTGTTCACATGGCAGAGAATTTATATGTATAAAAATATCTATATAACATACATATGCACACATATCTATATAAAATCTGGCGTTTTGAGCTCCCAAATGTATCTTAGTGTGTTCGTTTTGCGTTAGGGTATCAGGATATTGGCCTGTGGGATATCAGGATTGAATTTTGTCGCTCTTCCATTCATTTCCTTCATGGGCTACAAACACAGTCTGTGTTTGTTTTGGGAAAAGGCCACTGTTATTGCAAGTTAAAGAGATAAAACCTGTCATGGCATAAGAAAAAAAAAAAATTCTTTTCACTTTTAACGAAGTCAGAAGCCCCTGTGTACTAGGATGTGAGAGGGATGTTAAGCTCTTGACTTAGTGACTTAAAATTTCCCAAAAGATACTTTTGCCTTAATCTCATGCTTTATCTAGACAATAGGAAAATTATTCTGGAAGTCTGCAGGAAGTTTTGGGGTGGTTTTTTTTCACTAAAAAGTTTCATATGTTGGGTGGGAGCGATCACTTCCTTTCTTGCATTTGAGAGGCTGAGCTGGCTTGTGTGTAAAACCTTCAGCTCAATATCCGCGCAGTCCTAAGGAGCATATGCTTGGAAAGAAAGATGGGTTGAAGATTTCAGTGCAGGCATTGCCACATTGTTTCCTTTTGTGAGTCCTAATTTTCCTTAAAACTCCCAATGCTTTCAACTTACATACTTAGGTATTTGGTACCATGCAGTGCAGAGAAGCAGACAGAGACCTGGTATGAGCAGAACTGTGCATGAAAGAAATGTGTGATCTGCTGATGGATTTTTATTTGGCCATTTTGCGTTCCATTAGAAAATAAAATATTCAGATTCTGTTTAAAAATAAAAGAGTTATGGAAGAAATTGAATTGTTTCAAATAGGCACGTACGAGTTGCATGGAAACATCTACTCATTCAGAATTGTAACCTTAATGGGTTTGCTCTGAGAGCTGATACCGTTTATCTGCCATACTAAAAGTTAATATCAAATACCAAATGACAAAATCTGGCATTATTATAATAACAAGAGTTGGCTTCCATAGGAACTGTCACCGGCCAATTCGTTATCCATTGAATTGGAGGTGAGAGGCTGCTGTTGCTAACATCACAGAGTTACAGAATGCTTTGGGCTGGAAGGGACCTTTAAAGACCATCTAGTCCAACCCCCCTGCACTGAGCAGGGACATCTGCAACCAGAGCAGGTTGCTCAGAGCCCCGGCCAACCTCACCTGGAACATTTCCAGGGATGGGGCATCGACCACCGCTCTGGGCAACCTGGGCCAGGGTCTCACCACCATAATTATAAAAAAAATTTCTTTATTGTATCTTCCTTATATGCCACCACGTGTCCCTCTCCACACCTTCCTACTTGCACGGGCACAGCACCATACAAAAAAAAGAGACATTCACCTTCGGGGCTGCACTGCAACAGCTGAACTCATCCCTCCTGTAACCTGGGCATCGACTGGACCCGGGCTCTGCACATGTGGCCGGCTGACATCGTAAACAATTGCTCTCTAGAGCTTTAGTAATGTGAGCATTAATATTGATCCAGCACTGACTTCTCTAACTACAACCAAAAAAAAAAAACAACCAAAACCCAACAAAAAAAATGTATCTGTTATCTGGAGAGACCTCCCAAACAGCTCCAGTCTCCTTTCATTACAGGAGAGAGTTATTGGGGCAGATGGCCGAGGTGATACCCATTTGACCTGTAGATGCTAACTCACGAGTCGGATCATTAATAAGGTGGCCGGAGATAGGGAGGGATGACAGTGAAGAGAGTTAAAAAGCAATCCTGTGCACAAAGGATCGGCCTCCAGAAGTGCCGGGGAGCGAATGAGATGGGACAAAGGTGAAAAAGTGGCCGCGCGGTTTTAACCGCTCCTCGCCAAGGCAAGCAGATGCCTCTTAAAAGCTGATGCTTTCCCCTCTTTGCTTCCCCCTCCGGTGTGAATCCTCTGGGAGGAAAAAGAGCCTGTAGCTCACGAACGCAAGGCAGACATTTCACTTTCTCTAATTAACCTCCCCCCCTTCCCCGGCAAAAAGCAAAAAAAAGGTGCTTTATTGTTTTCTGCCACGGCCACAGCTGCGGTGGCTCAGGTTTGAAAGCCACTGCCTGGCAGAAAACCAGTCCTCGCTGAGGATCAGACCGTGGCCTTGTTCCAAGAGAAATTTGGGTTTCATTTGACCACGATAGGATTCCAGATTGTCATCTGAGCATGTCTGAAAAGTGGTGAATGTGTGTCAGTAGTTAAGTGCTCGTGAACTTCCTTAGTCCCTGGATTGTTCAGGACTGACCCAGGCAATTTTTTCCAGATGTTTTGGGGAATCCAAGTCCATATAAAAGGGATGGTAATGCTTCTGCTTCCTTACTAAGTTGTCTTTGTGGCTTGCAGGAATGTGCATGAAAGCTGGAGCCAAGACACCCCGATTTCTGGTCTCACCTCTACAAACTGCACTTTAACCTTTTCTGCCCTGCCCTGGCATCTCCACACAAGATCACAGAAGTTTCGTGGGCCCGCTGCAAACTTTACTTGGCCTTATTAAAAAAAAAATAAGCATTGCTCTTTTTTTTTTATTGTACAAAAACTCCGGTCCCCGTTCTCCGGCCCTCGTCTGAAATTGTTTTTTCGCCTTTGATCCAGCAGCTGCTGGTATTCTGCAACCCTGAGTAGGTAAAACATGAGAAGCACCTTGGGGATGGGAAGGACTTACAAAAATATGAAATATTGCAGTGGGCTTCCGTATAACAGAGTGGCTGTTCAAGCAGATACCGAGCAGAAATCTTCAGCAAATCGATGTTCCGATTCTTCTAGTAAACGTTATTTTTATTTATTTTTTTTTGTTACTGTTTACTGCAGTAGTTTCTCTTCCACTTTACTGACTCTTTTTATCCCCATGGTTTTTATATTAAAATGGTTTATGCCGCTATCTCTACAGTCCGCATAATCAAACCTTGTCTTTCCTGATGTTTGAATTCGGCTCCGTTTTTAATCTTGTAGCCGAGGCAGAAGACTTCTGAAAATCCCCATTTTCAAGTGTGATGTTTGTTTTAAATTCTGTCAAATAAAAACGAGCTCTCGGTGCCGAACCAGGCTGAGTGGGGTTGGGAGGGAATTGCTCGATAGCAACCAGTGCTGTGTGACATCGGATGAATGCTAATTCTTCATCCCCAAACCACTTTCGAGGAGATGAAGGCAGCTGATTTCTGCAACAGCTTAAACAGAGATTGAAATGACTTCCACGATCTGGAAGCAGATTTTTGCCCCCCCCCCGCCATAGCAGGTGCAGGTTCAGTCCGCAGTGATTTCTCAGTTATACTCAAACTTTGCAGTTTAAAAAATTGAATGTCAGTGCCCAGCCAGGCAAAACCTAACTCCCTAACATTTCTGTTTTTCACGGAAGGCTAAGACTTTATCCTCAGGCAAAGTCTCCTCTCTGGGCTGGCTGCTGTAAATCCTCTGGGCCCTGGCAAAAGCCAGAGTTGCTAGCTCATTTTACTTAATTTGTGATGCTGGCAAGATTTGTGCTGCAGCCCAGGGCTCTTGACTCAACTCTCCTAAATCAGAGCATTGACACATTACAGGAGAGAAACACCAGCACAGAAAACCTGAAAATAAACACCTCAGAAAGAGACGTTTCAGAAAGATGCTGTCTTACAAAGCTGTGAACAGCGTAATGTTATAAGTTACTCGGTGTTTGCTTCTTGAAAACCACCTGCTCATTAAGAAGCTGGGTTCTATCTGCTGTCATAATAAATGTTTTTTACTACATATTTCACGTGAGAATCTTGGGGCACTTGATATCTTTCCGCAGCAACCCTGCTAGACAAAATGTCATGAGTTTTTGCAGGTGGGTAAACAGAGACTATGGGGTAGAGCAGAGGGACGTTGTCTGTGTAGGAATGTTAACTGGCGTAGGTGTAATGATGTAATTACAGCACATAGAAATGTGTCGAGTTAACACCAGTGTGGACGTTCTTATTCCAGACTAAGAATCCTTTTTCCTGCTTGGATAATTCCATTTTGAAAGTGAGAAAGTGTATCCGAGAGGATAAAGTGCTTGGCCGTGGTGAGGAGATCAGAGGTTCTCTTCTCAAACCTGCTGTGGATTTGCTGGGAGATCTCAAGTGAATTTTCTCCTTTCTCTGCACCATAATGTCACATGTGTAGGACTGAAGATGGTGTTACATGTAGGGGAAAAAAAACCCCACCTGCTATTAAACAAAAAAAAACAGAACAATCACACAGGTGGTGTCCGTGCTGGCTTGAAACACTTGATGCCTGTTGTCCATGTTGTGTGTGTTTCAGGTTTATTTGACTTTGAAAAGCTGGGGTTTTGTGGTCTCAGAGCCTGAATGCCCACTTGTGACTGGAGCGGGTTAGGTGTATTCCTCTGGCAACACATCTTTCATTCTCGTTCCACTACAGCAGGGAGACAACATCTGCGTTCTGGGATTGCTCCATGATGCAAACAAAACAACAGTGAGCGGGGATGATGGGGAGATGCGTTCCAACGACGTGCTCCTCATCCAAGACAACACACACACGTGCAGTGCCCATATATTCATAACAGAGAACCTCCGTGTGCAGCAAGCTCTTAAGATGGCATCAGAGATAGAACCTGGCAGCTTGAACGGGGCTTAGTTGTCTGCCTTAACCTTCAGACTTTGCTTCTTCAGGAAAAACAAACCAGGTTTAGGAAGACATTTTCCTAGTAGTTAATCTGCTGTTAAAATTGGGTGATATATAAGCAAGACAGCTAATTGCAGTGAATTTTACTCGGGTGTATGCTTTGCAGTCCACTTTATTACAGCAGAAAATGCTGCAACCTCTTCATTGTAAATGAATAAAACATGTTGGTGTTATTGTAATCTCAACAACTGTAATAAGAAATAGTCAGGACATTTTTGGGTAAAGCTGACACTTTGGACCTGCTCCACAAGGTCTGCCATCATTGGAGAGCTCTACCCTTATAACTTCTGCTGGTGGGTTTGACATTACACTGCAGTGAGGGCACCTGCAGGTTGTGATAGTGGCTGATGCAAGACAGTTGCCACACTTGCCTTCTAAGTTGGTCAGTAAGAAGCTGTTAGGCAGCCAGTTATCTCTTATGGGCTGAGAGGCATGTGAGCATTTGCTACAGTGCTTGTTTGTAGAACACAATTTTAATTACCCTAATGCTTTTTTAAAATGTTCTTTGTTACAGAAGAAGAAGAGGAACAGGTACCTACCGATGGAGGTACATCTGCAGAAGCCATGCAGGTGCCACTGGAAGAAGAGGGAGAGATGGAAGAGGATGAGGCAATTAATGATGAGAACTACTTGAGCAAGAGACCGTTAGAAAGTCCCGGTGATGAGGAATTTCTGCCTGTGAAACGGCCAAAACTGTCTGTTTCCAAAGGGGACAGCTTGGACGGAGCTTTGGAACCACGTGAGCCTCTTAGCTCAATAAATACTCAAAAAGTACCACCAATGCTTTCTCCAGTTCACGTTCAGGACAGTACAGACTTAGCCCCTCCTTCACCAGAACCACCAATGTTGGCTCCCATCGCAAAATCACAAGTGCCAACCCCCAAACCTTTAGAAACAAAGCCGTTTGTACCCAAGACAAAATCCAAGACAAGTTCTCCAGGACAGAAGACAAAATCACCTAAAACTACGCCCTCACCAGTGGTAGCTGGAAGTCCCATACGTTCACCAAAAACTGGATCCAAAGAAAAAAAGTCACCGGGTCGCGCCAAGAGCCCAAAAAGTCCTAAAAGTCCAAAGGTTCCTGTTCATGTTCCCCAACCACCACCCGTCAAGCCTGAAACACCAACTAGAACGCCTCTGGCTGCACTAAGTGACAAGATAGGGAAGGAAAACATTCAAGTGAAACAAGGACAGACACCACCTGAGCCTGCCCCCAAGCCAAATATTGAAAACCAGGCTAAGAAAGTACCGGTGATGGACAAGACCATTGATGATTCAATCGATGCAGTCATTGCTCGTGCATGTGCGGAACGAGAACCGGATCCCTTTGAGTTTTCCTCTGGTTCTGAATCAGAAGGGGAAATTTTTACCAGCCCTAAAAGACTTTCTATTTCAGAGACTACAACGCCGAAACCTTCTGTTTCTGCCAATAATGCAAATAAGGCAGGAGCAACTCCAATACCTCCCTCAGGTGGGACTTCAAGCTCGGACATTTCATGGACAATGGATGATTCAATTGATGAGGTCATTCGAAAGGCAAACATGGGGACACCTTCTAATCCACCTACCAACTTCACTTACTTCTCCTCTCCTTCTGCTTCACCGCCAACTCCGGAACCTCTTCTCAAAGTGTATGAGGAGAAAACCAAGTTGGCTTCATCAGTAGAAGTGAAAAAGAAATTGAAAAAGGAGCTGAAGACAAAAATGAAGAAGAAAGAAAAACAAAAGGAAAAAGATAAAGAGAAAAGCAAGGAGAAAAGCAAAGAGAAGGAAAAGAACAAGGAGAAGGATAAAGACAAGGAGGGAAACAAGGAAGCAAAGTTTCAGTGGAAGGAACTACTCAAAGATGATGATCTTGATCCCTATAAATTCAAACTAAAGGACTTTGAGGATGCTGACACAAAAGTAAAGTTGAAAGATGGCAATACCAAAAAAGAGAGAGAAAAACATAAAGATAAAAAGAAAGAGAAAGAGAAAGGCAAAAAAGACAAGGATAAGAAAGACAAAGAGAAACTTAAAGATAAGAGTAAGGAAGATAAGATAAAGGCTCCATCAGCACCTCTTGTGTTACCTCCCAAAGAAATGTCTTTGCCCTTGTTCAGCACACCAACTGCCATGAGGCTTCCCAGCATGTTACCTTCCTTGTCTCCAATGCTTCCTGAAAAACTGTTTGAAGACAAAGAGAAACCAAAAGAGAAGAAGAAAGACAAAAAAGAGAAGAAGAAAAAGAAAGAAAGGGAGAAGGACAAAGAAAAAGAAAAGAAGGAGAAGGAAAAGGAGAGGAAAGAAAGAGAAAAGAAAGAGAAAGAAAAAGAGAAACACAAACACGAGAAGGTAAGCTGGTTAGGTGAGATGGTGTACTTGCTTAAAAAACACACGTGGATTCCTGTATTTGCTGCTGAGCTTTGTTCAAGAGCTTTTAAGGAGATGTATGATTACAGGTTTGGTACTTTTTAAAAGTAACAGTTCCAAGGAAGACAGTTCCCTCAAAAGCCTCAGGGACTCTGCCACCTCTTTGGAAGACAAAACAGTGGAAGTTCAGTTGCGTGCATTTGAAGTGTGACGTTGTCCTTCTGGTTTTCCTCAACTCACTTTTCACTTTGGAAACGTAGGGCTCAGACTCAGCAACAGCACACACCCCCCAGCTGTAGGTAGTGTTGCAATGCACAAGTTTTGTTCTGTGGCTTTCCACTAGTAGGGCCAGCAACCCTATACCTTCCACATAAACTTTACGTTCCGGTTCTAAAAGTCCGTTCCTTCAAAGCTTGTAAGGGTCTGTAAATTAACAGGTGGACAGAAAGGAGGAGCAGACTGCCTTCAAATAATCAAATTCCCCAGTTATCTCAGACGTTCAGAATTGCTGCTGAGTCCTCTCTTCGCACGAGCGTCCCCTTGTTGTTCCAATTTGTTTGAAGTAAGAAAACTGTTTTCAAATTATGGTCTGAATGTTCAAATGTCACCTTTCATTATGAGTATTAAGCCTGCGAGAGAGGAGAGCTAGTTTTCAAGTGGGTTGAGCTCCTTCCACTCTTGCAATTCTTACTGATTTACATCAGCCAAAGATAATTTCTTCTTCCCAGTATCACCTAATCTTGAGAATATATTTAATATTTAAGAAATGAAACCAGCATATTTGCATGTTATCAGATTTGAAATCCCATTAGAAACAGCTCCCCTAATTCAGGATCTACTCTAATTTTTTGTCACTTCACCTTACAATATGCATTAAATTGTTAATATTAAAAAAAAAGGGGAAGAAAAAGAAAAGAAAGAGATTGTCTTCATATGTGATAACCTTGGATACAGGATTTCCTAAATCTCTATCCTTAGCATTAGGAAGCACTGCGTAGGTTCTGGTTTTACCAAGATGCTCTTTACATCCTTCTTCGAGTGTAATACTCCGTTGACACAAGCTCAGATTTGGGACATTCCTCACTTTTCCTTTTTTTTGCCATTCTACCCTGTTGTGCTACCTGCTGGACTCAAAACAAACTGCTGATTTCAAAACTCAGCACATTTTTTAAGGTGACAGATGGTTTTCCAGTGCAGAATCTGGGTGATGTGGAGAACTAACGTTTGTCTGCTGTGGAGGAGTCGGCGATAGACAGGGCGGTGGTCCAGTTGTCCCTGTTAACTTCATTTCTGGTTTTAGACTACAGCAACACCTTCATGGATTCCCCGTTTTGTCTGTCTGCCCCTCATGCCTGAGGTGTTTTGTCAGCATTGCACTGAGAATTTCTGCAGGGATTTCTTTTTCAGTTAAATACACGTGCATATAAAGTAGAGACGACGAGTCACTTGTTTCTCATACATTCGATTTTGCATTTCTTCTGCAAATCTCTGTATCTAGTTTCTTTTAGAGATATGCAAACAAATGCAAACTGGTAAAGCTTCGGTATAGACTGAACATATATATATATATTAGGAAAAGGAGTTCAATGGTAATAAAAACTTGGACCAATTAAATTGACAAAGCTGCCCATTACCTTGGCAAAAAGTCCCTGTCAAAAGATAAACTTTAAAGCTAGAATGCATGAAAGAGTCCCCAGATAGAATTAAAATTTAAACTGATTCTTGATAGATAAGCTTTTTTTTAAATCCACCTCTTTGCTGCAAGTCAGGATTTTAAAAATAAATTTCCCCTTTAAATCTCTTGAGCGATTTTCATTTTTTGCAAGGCCGCACTGCTGGTGTCCTGGAAAAATGGAGAGTTAGAGCTTTATCAGTTGGTGCCCTGAGGTATGTGGCAAAGAAGCTAAATCCTTGAAGATTAGCAAAAAAAATGCAGCACATGGCAATAAGGGGCTTATATGACTACTAGTATTAGTTCAGGTGAAAGAAGTATTGCTTATACATAAAACTGGACAAATCCACTGACAATGTATTTTTAGTTAGCTACAAAGGAGTCTTATATTGCTGGACTTTACCTCTTTGGTGATTTGGGAAGCTTAGTAATCCACTGTAAATGCTCTTCTGCTGGCCCCAATTCCCCAGTATTACTCCAGAATGCTGCTCTTTCGTTTTAACCCCTAAAAGTACATGTTTCCTTAATTTAGCTTTTAGATCACACAATTAGGTATTTAGGCAGGGGTTGGGCTGGAAGAGCAAACGATCAAGTTACGGCTCGGACGCTTTGACCTCGCACAGCGCAGCGGCAGCAGCTTGGGAGGCGTGAGCTCGACCTGAACGATGCGTTTGTGGGCTCACTGCGGTTTTCAGCTCCTCCTAGCCAGTGGGAAACACCAGCTTTCTATTTCTAACACTGCCACGTTTAAGGAAAAGAGTGACTCGACGCTAAGGCTTCCATTTCGGAGTCCTGTTATAGCTGTTACCTAAGCGTGCATCGCACCCTGGGCCGGGGGGGGGATTGAAGCTTTTTATCAAGTTTTCCCTGTGATTTTACCCCGAGCTGCTGGAAGACACAGAACAGCAACCAGTACTCCGTACCGATTGCAGAGAGCAGAAGCTGAAGGCTGGGTGTTGGAAGCGTTTGTTGGTGGCACCGGGGAAAAGGAGCCTTGCCGGTGGGTCCGTGCTCCTCGGTTAAGTGATGAGGTGCTGCCCTTGGAGTCAGAAAAGGAGCCAGACAGGAGCTGGAGCGCTGCCTTGCCTGCTCTACCAATTAAAAGCAAACAGTTGAAGCAGCTACACCCCACTTCTACTATGGAGATTACCGGGCGTGCTGGAGGAGTGAGTGAGCAGCTCACGAAGCAGCTGCTGACCCAGTTTCAGCTAACCTTAATACGCTGAGCTGTAAACTAAAGTAGTTGAGGAACTGCTCCAGGAGAAACGGAGCCATCCTTGCGTTGGGGCTGCGCCAAAGGAAACTGCCCTTGCTCGTGCGTCAAAGTCCTATCGTCGATGCAGAGGAAGACCAGGATATGCAGGGATGGAGAGCAGCCCTGTGGTGAAGGTTCTGCTCCCCCTCTCCTCTGCCCTAGTGAGGCCACCACTGGAGTACTGGGTCCAGTGCAGGACTCCCCGCTTCAAGAGAGACAGGGAACTACTGGAGAGAGTCCAGCTGAGGCTGTGAAGATGCTGAG
>WTSP01026211.1:16966-30332 GCA_025331215.1 Actenoides lindsayi
GGAGGGCTGGAACCCCTCTGCTGGGAGGCCAGGCTGGGAGAGCTGGGGGTGTTCAGCCTGGAGAAGAAAAGGCTCTGAGGGGACCTTCTTGCAGCCTTTTAATACTTAAAGGGAGCCTTTAAGAAACTTTTTAGTAGGACCCATTAACCACAGGACAAGGAATAATGGTTCTAAACTAGAGGAGAGAAGATTCAGACTAGATCTAAGGGTGAAATTTTTTATTCTGAGAGTGGTGAGACACTGGCCCAGCTTGCCCAGAGAATTAGAAGCCCCATCCCTGGAAATATTCTGAGTCAGGTTGGACGGGGCTCTGAGCAACCTGCTGTAGTTGCAGATGTCCCTGCTCTCTGCAGGGAGGTTGGACTAGATGACCTTGAAAGGTCCCTTCTAAACCATTCTGTGAATCTGTGGTATAACTGTGAATGCTCCTGAATTTTATCTCTGCTCCAGTCAGGCAAACCCTACACACAACCCACACTGTAGAAAGATTCTTCCTGTCCTCTTGTATCAAAGGATAAGATTTAGGCTTGTTGTGGAGCCTGTTTTCCTCTCACAGCTGACTGTGATGTTGATATCAGAGCATAAAGAAGTGTTTTATGTGCTTTTCTTCTGCCACACAAGCCCACACCACCATTGTTTAGAACGTTTTGGCTGTATACAAATAGTAATACAAAGGACATTTATACAAAGGTGACATGGGCGTCTTTGTGTGCTGGAAGCTGAGCAGCAGTGCCTGCCCCAGGAAGCTTTGTATTCAAAATAGGCACTACAGGAGGAGAAACCTGCAGGGAAAGAGGTAGAATAATCTGTGCAAAGCCACATGCCTGAGCCTCCTGTACCCAGGGTTGAGTTCCATGGCTCTATCCAGTCGATGATGCTACAGGTTAAAGTGCAGGAAAAGCAGTTAGGACACTTACCTATGGAAAGGGGCAGTGAAATTGTTGCAGGCACTAGGAGCTCCAGAGGAAAAAAAAAAACCTCTTGCAGTACTCCAGGGGAATGATGTAGCAAAAAGTCATGCGATGTCAACAAGAGCTTAGAGAGAAGCCTTGTGAGGTAGGATATCATATCCACGGAGATACCATATCCACATAGCCACGGCCAGCTTTATTGAAAAGCATGGTTAACTGTGTCAAAACAGAAATACTCCTCAGGCTGTGGACCTTCTCTCTCTGGAGTAGACATCTCCTAGCGAGCAGCTCCGATTCTTTGGGCAAGGTGTGTGGCACGGGATGTTGTCGTGACCTCTCCTCAATGTATGTCCTGACCGAGTCCTCCCACTCTGGCCTGCTGTCTCCTGCACTGCTTTCTGTGCTTTGAACGGATTGTTTGCCCTCCCTTTTCCTCTGAAAGCTTTTTAAAACACAGTTCTCCCACTGAGATTTGCTGGGTTTAGTGTATTCATTTTTGTCCCTTGAAGTTCCTGGACCAGATTCAGCTAAGTGGTTGTTTTATTAAATACGATGACGCACACGCTCAAAATGAGATCAGTCTCCCTCTCTTTATATATACCTAGAATGTATATACACTTCTCATATCTATGGCTATAAGTAGAGCGGTTTATGTACGGAGAATCATTACAGTGTCAGCTGTAAAATCTGGGAGAGGATTCTGTACATGTTTTGCAAAGCAGCAGCTCAATGAGAGCTGGTGATTTTGGCAGATACTGGTTCAAAGGACATATTCAAGTGGTCTAAACTCCACCAGATACTGAGGTTGGAAAGCAGGCCAGTTGAAAAACAGCCATGAGAAACCTCAACCTAATTGCATTAAAAAGCAGTCGTGGTTGTCCCTGTGTGCATAAGCACTTTTGTAATATATTCAGTGCTGGTGCTTGGGGTTTATTTGCTTCCTCTGTGTCTGATTTTTACTCAAGAGGGTCACAATGTATGTGTGTGATGAACCTGGGAAATAACTGAATTTAAATCTCAAAAAAAAAAAAAAATGCAAACACCAGTGGGCACCAATAAAGTTTGAGTACGAAGGTCAAAGCATTTCATGTCATTATTTAGAAACATCCGGGGCGGGGGGGTTGTGTCTCTAGAAAAATACTACATAGGGAAGACTTGTTAACAAAGTGTACGAGCAGGTACAAATGATATCAACTTGATTTCTTATTTGCTATGGCTGGGAGCTCCCAACAAACTCTGACCACAGCACGAAGCGTGAGAGAGCAGTGAGCAGTCTGTCAGAGGTCTGTTTCCTTAAGCCAGTATACTCTGTTTGGTGAACTCCACTGATGCTTTCATGTTGTAATTAATATATTTTGGGAGTCTGCTTGCAGTCTTTGACTGATGATTGTGTTCCCTTGTACAGATAAAGGTGGAACCAGTTGTTCCAGCTCCATCACCGGTTATCCCTCGGCTGACTTTAAGAGTGGGTGCAGGCCAAGACAAGATGTAAGTACCAATAAATCCATCTGCAAGGTGGATGCTTGCCACAGTTCATCCTCTGATGAACATCTTTTGTCCGTTCTAATGAAAAATCAACACTTGTCAATATAAACTTTTTGGACATTTTGCCCTTTTTCTTCTAGTCTCCAAGTGGGACCCATCTACCTTCTACCCTTTCTGCTGCGTTTCTCACTCTGTGCCTTTCTAGGGCATGGATTACAAGACTCCATCTAGACTTGTATGATGCCTCCAGTGCTGTTCAGTGAGGTTTCCATCATGGGCAGTTATCCCCAGCCTAACCTACAGCCAAGTTTCGTAACGCTCTTCAGTTAACAGTTGTTTTATGCTTTAAAACCTAACAGTTGAAATTCCTTTATACGCCTCTGGTTTATTATACCCATTGATGATTATTCATGAGTCTACTTAACTCATTTCATACGCTGCTTCATTTAAACCTAATTATTGGGTGCTGTTGTACAAATAATAGTTACTTTGTACTGCATGAGCATAAATAGGATGATCCCTATCCTGAGATCACACGGCATTAAGCAGGTGGCTGGAGAGGCTGGGGAAACCGTGCGTCACTGGGCCTTTTAGGCTGGTCCTGTGTTGTACATGATTTTTGGTTTCTTTTAATTGGGTTTTTCATGTTTTTAATGGCACAGAGCACACTTTCGTGTCCTACGGTAAGCATGAGCACCAAAGAGATTTTTTTTCTTTCCATTCATCACATTAAATGTTGCTAATGTAGTTGTTTCTCTTTTATAGCCATTCTGAACTAAATCTCCTAATCTCTGATTTTTCTGCTTCCTAAGTTAAATGGCATCTTTGGTGATGATTCAATTTTTCTGTGCTGTCCCACTCCTACTCAGTAGGTATCTGTGACTTTTACTGGTGTGAAGTTGCTACAGGACTTCAGTCATTTCTTGGTTTCTATGGGACACCCCTGCCCCAAATATCAGATCATTTTCCCACTCGTCAACTGTTTTGGCTTTCTTCCTTGCAAAACACTTGAGTGTGGTCTACAATTTCTGTGCCTCACATTGGTGTACAAAACCTTCTGCTTTCTCAGAACAGTTGTCTGTCCTGCTGTGCAGATTCGAATGTGCAGGGGTGGACAAATTGTCTCTTTAAAGCCCACAGATCTCTTTTCCTCCTTAAGGAGCTGTGGATACTTTTAAACTCCTCTTTTTCAAGGACAGTACAAGTGCTTATAAGGGGAAAATTAAGTCATGTTTTCAAGACAGAACTTAAAGTTCTGAAGCCACATTGTAGCACCAGGTTGACTTTGCTTCCCATCTTATCTCACTTCAGTCTTTCTCATACCCACAAACATTTTGGGAAGGGGCTTCAGACTCCATCTGCTTGCTACAACTCATATAGGTACCTCATATAGGCCCTGACAGCCCATAGTGGCTCAGAGATACTGACATCTTGTTTTGTGGCCTTTTGAGAAACTCTCCTCTACCCTCCTTTCCTTTGTGCATCTTTAATAGTGCCTTCATCTCCAACTGAGGACCTTGGTTGTTGTGACCATTAGCATAGCAGAGCCTAGAGTTTAAACACTGACTCCAGGATGGGAAATGTGCAAAGCTGACTTAGGTCAAAGTTTCTAGACAAATTAGAAGAGAATTAAATACCCAGGGTGAGATCTTCAGGAGCAGGGGAGACCTGAAGGCAGCTCGTAGGAAATGTTAAAAAGTGGTTTGTGCTGCAGCTCTCTGCAGCATCTGTACTAGGCCTAGGAGGGGAACTTCATCTTCTCCGCATGACACTTGTCCTTTAAATTGCTGTAGGATGTGTAACCAAATATGGTTTGAGTCATTAGTGTTCCAGCTTTATTTGCTCACTGGTTTTCCTTTTCTGCCTTAAGTATCTCCTCACTGCCCACCATACTGGCAACCTAAGGTTGTCCTGGTGTAATGAATGAATGTATCACCCAGTTGCACCTTCTAGATGATGGCAAACAAGAAATTACAGAGCTTTCTAATAGTTTTTAGGAGTTGTCAAGAGTTTTCCAAGGCAAATCCCAGGAAGAAATTTGCCATTACACAGGCAAATACAGTTTGCACTGCGTGACTCTGGGAGCTGCTTTGTGTTGCGTGTTGATCTGGTGTCTAATGCAGCAGGCTCATGCTGGAACTGTCCTACTCTAATAATACTTATGCTTTCATCCTCAACAATTAATATTCAGCCTGAACTCAGAGCATATTTTAATTTTCACGTGTTGTGATCATTACGAGAAGGACTGGTCTGGCTCTGAGGCAAAGCATTGTGCGTGTGGCTTGGACTTCTGCAATAATACCAGAAGTCTCTGCAACCTCTATTTAAAGTTATTAGTTGAAAAGACCATAGTAATACCATCAGCCTTTTTAAGTAGCTCGTAACAGGTAGAAACAAAAGCTTTTGTGACGTATTATGGTAAGGGAAAGTTAAAATTGTTTCATCAGTGTTGGTAGTGAAGCTCTGAATATCTGGTAATTATCATATAGAAACGTTGTGTTTCAATTAGCATGTCTCTGGCGTTTATTAGCATGAGATTGTTTGAGAATGCCATGAATCACCATTGTGGTGGGTTGATGTGATAGGTCCATCTTAAAGATGGTGGCTTTGGCTTTATCGGACATAGGCAAAGCTTCTAGCAGCTTCTCACAGAAGCCACCCACTGCCAAAACCTTGCCCCTCAAACCCAGTACAGCCATTGAAAGGTACGAGAACAGTTTTTGAGGATTCACAGAAGTTGACGTGTAAGATGGAGTAATGAGTTGTTTCAGTTTCCTCTGTTAGAGAGAAGAGCTGTTTGGAGGCTTTTGGAAGTACTTAAGTACTTACTCAAGTGGAGGTTGGTTTGGCTAGGGAAACTTCACATAAAACATTTGCTTTAATGGAAGTACTTACAGATCTTGGTGAGGCCATGAAGTCTTTCACGTGTCTGAAGAAAAAGCATCAGATTGACGGTGCTTGAAATGGAGATGTTCACATCACACCATAAACAGGGCACAACAGCAGCAACACAGGTTTATTCAAATAATGAAGCAGTGGTGAGGAAAATACCTTTGCAGTGTAGCAGACAGTTTATTCTCTATCATTTCATTTCATGGCTCCCCTGCTTGGACCAACATACCAAACAGTGATGGCAGTGGCAGAGAAGTTTCCTTCTTTCTTGTTTCTGTGAATACAAGTGCATATTGCTCCAAGATTCAAAGTGATCTCTGCATTTGAGTTTGTCTGGTGTGCAAATATTCTTAGAACACACATCAGTTCAAAAGAGACAGCTCTTAATAACGTGAGGTTAATAGCCAGGAAAACATACTGTTGCTGAAGGATGGATAAACCAATACTGGCAAAACTGTTCTACTTTAGGGTTTTTTGCAAGTGTTTTAACTGCACAGTAAAGCAAGAAGAAAGTAGATTATAATCAGAGCATTTCCATCTTGGTTGTAAACAATTACAGCAATACTTGCATGGATGCCACATTAGAAGAAATTTACTGGATTCCATTCTAATGCAATTAGAGCTAATTTTGTTCTTTAAATGAATAAAAGGTCAGCTAGTAAATCTAGTTTATCTCAAGTCCAGGCTTCAATAAATTGTTTTATTTAATTTGTTGTAAAAGATCTTATCCTTAATGGGCCTAGATCTTATTGGTTTGCTTGGGTTCTAAAATATTTATGACCACCTTTTTAGATATTATTTGAATGATACATTGGAAGGGTTTTTCACTGTAGGATTTTTTTTTCCACTCCAGTGTTATCAAGGTAGATTGCTAACTGAGTTAGTATAGGAAGGAACTAGAGATGCTATCTTCTTTTAAAAAAACAAAACAAAAAAGCAAACAAACCAAACCACAGGTAGTATAGACTGTGAAATTTTAAATCAACTGCAAATGATGAGCAGAATTTAATACTTTCATTCAATTGCATCATGGTCTCTTTTTGTCTAGTTGTTTTTCCCAAGCACAATCATTTTTCATATACATAAGTTCTTTAAAAGCATATCTGTTGATGAGGTACTGACATTCCAGCAACTACCACAGTTGACATAAACTTCAGCAAAAGGGCGTTCTGTAGTTTTTGATACTTAAATTTGTTCTACATTTGAATACAGCTTTTAAGGAAAACCACATGGCTTCTGACACAGAAGAGTGTCAGACCACAAAGCAGAGTACCACTCACTGGTTGCTGTTCCAGTGCATCTGTGACGTAGAAGCAGGGTATATAGTTTTTGTGAAATCAGGTCTCCAAATTTACCATAAAATTTCACTTGTAATGCATTGTATCATAGCTCTGCCATTAGCAGGGAACCTGGAAACCAGATGTGAGAAGGGGAAAACCAGGTATTTTTAAAGTGTTTAACTTGTAAACCTGACCTGCTGCTCTAACGAAGTTGCCCTTTGTCCTAAGTATTTTTAAAGTGAGTAGATATGTGACTTTCTCCAAATTCAAATTGCACACATGCTCAGGTATGGGTGTGTATGTGTTTATTAAAAATGTACATTGAATAAGCTGTGGATTGTAAAACAAAATCTTAAAAGGATTAAGGGATAGAAAAAAAACCCACATTATCTAGATATTTAGCTGACTCCACTAAAGCTTTTTATGACTTGGTAGGATATTATCAGTCCACGACCTAACTTGTGTTCATTTGGAAGCTCACTCAACTGCATCAGATCCCCATGACAAAAGCCACCAGCACAGTTGGCTGGCATCCTTTGTAGGGAATCCCAAAACCAAGTGGCAATGTGGACCGAATTTGTTACCAGTAGATGTGACCTCTCTGTAATATTGGTGACCCAGAAGCATACTTTTGGGACTAAGAGGACAGGGGAACCTGTCCTTTAGCTTTCTCTTTTGTTTATTTCTGTGAACTCAATGATATTAAAGGTCTTTTCCAGCCTAAACCATTCTATGATTCTGTGATTACACCGACTTTCTGTGGTTGTCTATCTAAGAACTTCCACCACAATAAGGTGCTCATGGCACGTAGTTTTATAAGTGGGCAAAATAGCATGTCCAAAGAAGTGGCAGCCTGAAAGAACATGCAGCTTGAGAAAACCTCCTTATTGAAGCTGTAGCCCTACCTGAAACACAGCTGGACTCTTGGGGGAGTTTATTTTTCATAAATTTATACAGTTGGGGTCATCACTGGTACTGGCTCAAGAATTTGTTGTTTTAAGCTCAGACACAGTTGGGCAACAGAATTGCAGTAAAACAGTTTTTTATTCACACTTTTTGAAAGTCTGTAAAAGTTGTATTAATGTAACCTGCAACGTGCAGAGTACCACCGTGTTTATTATAGGGTAATGTTCTGCAAAAAACAGATGCCTAAATGATCATAGAATCATGGAATGGTAGGGGTTGGAAGGGGCATCTGGAGATCATCAAGTCCAACCCCCTGCCAGCCCAGGAACACCCAGGTCAGGCCACCCAGGAACAGATCCAGGTGGGTCTTGAAAGTCTTCAGAGAAGGAGACTCCACAGCCTCTCTGGGCAGCCTGTTCCAGGCTGTCACTCTCACAGGAAAGTTTTTCCTCATGTTGAAGTGGAACTTCCTGTGTTTCACCTTGAGACCATTACCTCTTATCCTATCACAGGGCACAACTGAGAAGAGACTGGCCCCTTCTGCTTGACCCACCCTTCAGATGGATTTTCTATCTGCAATAAGATTAATTTATGTAAGAGCTGAGCTGCAGACTCTCCAGAGATTTAATTTTCTTGGGAATAAATACTACATGTGCACGTACACAATCAGACCTTACAAAGGTAATGGCACCAAGGGAGGAGAGAAGAAGATGTTAGCAAATCGACCAATAGCTTTGTGTTGACCTGGCTGAAGACAAGAAATTAGGCAAGGACCGTGATGGTGTTTCCCTAAACTCACTGGGGATCTGTAAGTGCTGCTGTTACACGAACACTTATTTTTTGCAAACTCCTCAAACTCCCTGGGAGTTGTGGGAAAAAAAAAAAAGATAAGACTTTGATAAACCAAAATTCTGCCCTATGTAGTGTCCAAAAATACATCTTATTTTTGCAGTGTCGTCTTTGGTGGATATTCAGGAGCCTTTTGGCAGGGCCTGTTGCGGCAGGAGAAGGGATGATGGTTTAAAACTAAAAGAGGGGAGGTTTAGACTAGAGAAAAGGAATACATTTTTTTAAGGCTGAGGGTAATGAAACACTGGCCCAGGTTGCCCAGAGAGGTGGTAGATGCTCCGTCCCTGGAAACATTCCAGGTCAGGTTGGACAGGGCTCTGAGCAACCCTCTCTAGTTGCAGATGTCCCTGCTCAGTGCAGGGAGGGTTGGACTAGATGACATTTAAAGGTCCCTTCCAACTCAACACATTACAGATAGCTTTTATTTTTAATAGGGTGGCTCTCATATGGGTAAATCAGACCGTATGAAGAGAACTTTGAACTTCAGGTGCTATTTAGTGGCCGACTACTCCGACTTTGATAATTTAGGTTACTGTCTTCATAGTGTTTGCCCACAATAACTGAATAACGGGGTTCATTAACCTCCCTGTGTGGCCATACCCAAATTGTTTGCCTCTAGCCTTGGCTCCCTCCGGGGGGCTGGGGAGCAAAGGATTGACTTTTTATTGACTTGTCAAGCCGTAGGTTTGCATTACCGGCCAAAATAGCTCACGACCCGTTCCATTTATTTCACTGTTGTGTGGTGGGGAAACAGGTAAAGGAATCCTGCTGGAAGCCCCTCCTTCTGCACGTTTCTATGAATAAGAGCAGTGTTTGGAGCAGTTAAGGCAGCGTGACCAAATCCTCCGAAAGACGTAACGCAAGCAGCATGGGGCTATTGTGGGACACAGCTGTGGGTGGTGTCAGTTACCCTGCGAGACGTTGCTTATTCAACAGAAAGCTCTGGAGGAGAACTTCTTGTGGAATTAAAGAGGAGAGGGGAAAAAAAAAAAAAACAACGATACTTCGGGGAGCAAAAATGTAGAAGGGCAAACCACTGTTTGGGAAAATGAAACAATAGAGTCCGGGCAGCGAAAGTCTTGCGTTTATGGCAAGAGTAATGGGCATCCCAATTATTTTACAGTGCAGCACTTAGCAGAGAAAGCCAGTGTTAACCCGGCGTGAACAGAATCAGCGCTCTGGGTGTCAATCCAGCTTCCTGCTGGAGGACGGAAAAGAGCGTGCGATGGTGAAATCATTTTTGATACGATCAATAGACCACCTAAGGGAGGAGGCAGAGGAATGAAAAATGATCCCGCTCCTCTCCAAGGCTGCAGAGGTGTGCTTAAGGAATTCCAGTGATCTTTACAGCTTTCATAAATCTTTGTGTTCGTGTGTATAGACGTACCCACATTTCTCTGTTCTCTAGGCTTTTAAACTGTAAAAGCTGGAGGACTGATTTTTCCGTGCCTATTTAAATGCTGAATGGATTTTAATGAAGATATTGTCTTGGGTATGATTCATAACCCTTTCCTGATTGTTCTTTTTCTAGTGGAACATATTGGCCCTGATCCTGCAATAAAATCCCCATGTGTGTGGTCTTGCATCCATCCAAAAAGCCTCGTTCACTTCAGTGGAGGTTCCCCAGCCTCTCCCTTGCTGCAGGATTGTGGCTTTTCCATGAAAATGAAGAATACCATATCTCTTTTACCAAAACAAGTAAATGATCATTTTTGTTTATATTTCTAGAGGTGATTTAGAAGAGTTTTTTTCTTCTTTGAGTGTGAGTTATTTCCAACTTCATATGTAGTCCTTAGGTTTTTTTTCTTCTTTTTTTCTTTTTCTTTTTTTGTTTAATTACTGAAGCCACTTTGACTAATTATTCATCCTGTTTATGGTAGCTGGTAGGCTGTGGCAAATTATTTTCATTTTGCTGCTGGCCACATTGGGTGATGACTCCAAAAGCGAATCCATAAAAAGGCTTGAGTCATTAGAAAACAAAACAACTTACTGTGAGATTCTTTGATTTTGCTGCTTATTGCTCAAGAGTAAAAAAAAAATAATAATTGTATACTGTACACCACAAATAAAAATAAATAAATACTGAGGCAGGTTTAGACACATCAAGTAAATTGCTTGTGTAAATGGGCATGAGCAGCTGCCCTTAACAAAGCACAACAGAAACCGATCAAATACGTGTGAAAGATTAGACAGGCAGATGGGTATTTGTTTAAAAAACAGACTTTGCCTCCATAGAAAGTCACTGCTAGAGAAAGGTACTGATTTGTTGTCTTTGACAGAGGGGCTTCTTCTTATTTACTCTTTTACTGACACTTTTAAACAAAAGTGAGGAAACTATATAGACCTAAAGATTCATGTTATAGTTCCTGGGAGCTGGACATGGACAAGAGGGCCGCAGAGTATCCATCCACAGACACAAAAGATGGTCCTACCTGCATTTAATAAAATTGTCCTGTGAACAGATGATCTTTAGTGGGATGGAGCCTCCAAGTTCAGGACTGACCAGCTTGGTTTTTTTCAAAAACATGTCTCAGTAACAAGCTGGAAATTAGTTTTAGAGGTTTCTAAACCCATGCTAGCATAATTATCTGATAGTTAATAAAATTCATATTCTACACTAGTCCCCACTGAGGACGGTAGATGTAGGACTGGTTTATAGGCAAGCTTCTAGATCATTCATCCCATAAAATTTCCCAGAACAAATGACAATAAAGGGCAGTTTGCAGGGAACATGTAAGAGAAAGCTTGCAGAGAGCTCGTTGGCACAAACATCTTTTACCAACTTTGGGTTTCGCTGCTGAGAGCTCAGCAGGAGGGGATATTGCCAGGTGGTTTTCATGTCGAAGCTTTGAGCAGCTTGTTATTGATGATAAGAGAGAGGAGAAGATGAAAGATAGCAAGCCGCCACGCTACCAGCTCAGTTTTGTTTTGTCAGACTGGCAATAAACCATCCGGAGATATAAGTCAGAATGGTGAGAAAGAATGGGAGGGAGATTTGGGAGTCAACGGCAGAAAGGTGTTTGTGGTTGTTGGGAGAAATATCCTGGTGTAGCAGATGCAGAGGGTGGAGACCAAGGGCAGAACTCTGTTTCACTTAAACTAATGGGAAAATAAACAGTAGAAAACCTGTAATTCCATTTCAAGAGTGCAAATGTCCCTAAACCAAAGGAGTTCCCTAGAAACATCAGCTGGACTGAAGACCTAGTGGATTCGAAGTGGTGATTTCTGCCTGTGGGAAGGGGGCACTTGTAGCAAAATGACTACAGAGTGACAGATATGAATAACTCCTTCCAAAAGGACACTGAGAATGAGCGTTGTACCTCTAGGAGAAAAAGCTTCGTGGCAAAAGACCATGGAAGTGAATTCAGGTTTGGCAGAAGCCAAGTTCAGTTAAATGCTGTGAAGGATATTGAGCAAACAGGAAAAGGGAAGAAGGACCATGGAAATGAAGACAGGGAGAAGATGAAGGATAATATGAGCCAAAGAATACTTTCCTTCTGATCCTATGTTCATTCTCTCCTTTACTGAGGACTAGGACAAGATGGGTAACAGCAGTAGGTTGGTTGACAGTGGTGGGAATTACCATAAGGAATTGGGAAGCAAAATACAGGGACATTTACACACTGAAGTCACGGAATGGGATAATTTTTCTCCCAAGTTCTAGAAGAACTGGCTTGTGGATTCGCAGACTCTGTGACAAGTAATTTTTAATACATTTCCTTTTATTTCAAAATGTTTGTTAAATCTGTTTTTCATAAATCATAGAATAAATAGAAGTGCTGAAGAAGGGAAGAAAGGAATAGTAATTTAGACACCTGGTGACTTCAGCACACATAACTGTAAAACAAATTTTGGAGGAAGAGCTGATTTAAGGCTTGGAAGTACTGGAATAAAATGGAAGTAAACCGTATCAACAGGCTTGATACCAATCTGTGATAAAGCAATTGATTTTCTAGTTTAGCCTAGTCCAGTTGACACTCCCTGCAAGAGATGCAGCTGGCAATGACTGATTTTTTTGCCATGGATCTTGAGTATTTTTTTCCCACCACCAATGCTGAGAGCAGCTGCCTCCACCTCCCACTGCAGAGTGATTTTTTCTGGATTGGAGAAGCAGTCGCTGGGTGCAGGATCAAATCACTTCCCTTCCAAGAGAAAGTCTCAGCTGCAGTGGGGAGGAGGTGAGACACTCACACGTGCATAGCCGGAGTAAAGTTGACATCTGTCCTACCGTTGGAAGAAGGAACGCTCTCTTCTGGATGAATAAAAGATGGCAAATACAAGCTGGGTTTCAGGAAAACATTTAATACTATCACACAGGACATTCATAGTGAAGCTGGCAGACAGGATTAGCAGAGGAATTGCTCAGCAGTAAGGAACTAGCTCAAAGGAAGATAGCAACTGAGTGTTGTAAGAGAGCTTATCTAACCAGAGAGGAGGTTGCTAGTGAATGTGCTCAAGGATGTTTCAGGCCTGGTTTGATTTAAGAATTTCATTTAGAGTTTTGTCACAGAAGGAGGTAAAACACTGATGCTTTATGTTGGCAGTAAGGTTGAAGGACCGTGTCGGTAAAAATGAGAATCTGATAATTGTCTGGAAAGAAACGGAATTCCCTTGAACGGAAGGGGAAAATGGTATTTAATCCAGTACATGAAAAATCACAGCTGAGGCTTTGCATTTGAAGTGTACCAATAGAAACTCTTGTCAGAAGTGAAGAGCTGATCATTAGGTGGGTGAATTGCCAGCATGACACAAGTGTGACCGTAGGATGCATTGCAAGAGGTAATTCTAGGAGAGATAGTGGAAGTGTGATAGTGGAAGTGTCCAGGCTGTCATATAAGAACCTGTTGATACTTCATCTGAAATGTTCTATTCAATTCTTGAAGGCAGCTTGTGTCCAGGAAGGGTGAACTGGGAAGAGCAGGTGCAAAGAAGGGCTTGGAGCACTGTCAGGGGGAGCACTGGGGAGTCGAGAGGAGAGGAGAGGAGAGGAGAGGAGAGGAGAGGAGAGGAGAGGAGAGGAGAGGAGAGGAGAGGAGAGGAGAG
>WTSP01026211.1:30432-42878 GCA_025331215.1 Actenoides lindsayi
AGGAGAGGGAGAGGAGCGGAGAGAGAGGGAAGGGGAGAGGGAGGAGGGGAGAGGAGAGGGGAGGAGAGGAGAGAGAGATGGGAGGAGGAAACTTTGTGTGTTTAGTCTAGCATGGGAAGAGGGGATATGATTGCTGGCTACAAGTACCTCGGGCAAGTAAACATTTTGGAGGGAGAAAGCAATTTAAGCTAAAGAACTATGTTGGCACAAAAACAAAGGGGACTTAATTGACTATGAATGTAGGCTGGAAATTAGAAGAGGTTGCAGTGCCACCAGAGCAGTGAGATCCTGAAAGACGGTAATGGTGGGGACAAAAGGATTAATCAGTTTTAAGATGAAGCTCAATAAATTTGTGAATGGGATTAGGCAACATGATGCCTGTGAAATCACTAGACTTTTTGGCCCAGGAAGGGACATTTGCAGGGCTTTGCTGTAGGGATGAAATGCAGAACGGACTGTTGAGCTCCACGCGCTTAGGTGGAAGTTCTACCATTTGTATGAGACCAGGCAATGCCCACAAAAATATCTTGGAATAAGCATTCAAGGTTCATTTTCCTTGATAGAGAAGTATATCACAATGCAGGCAATTTATTACATGAAAACCCTTTTAATTTATTTTTTTATTTCGAGTTTACTTGAATACTGAAGTCTTTTCACTTGCAAAATTGCTGGGGCCTCCACTGCAGGTTTGATAGATTTTGGCACTCTGCAGACTCACAAGCTGGTCATAGCGTGTACTTGTGGAGCTTGTATTTGCCAACATGGCTTGTTTGCACAGAATAAAATGTATATATCCACCACGTAGTGGAGCATAAGAGATAGAAACTACATTTTTCTTTCTGAAGGTAATACGGGATTTAGCCTACATTGCAGAGCTAAAATTACACTGATTCTCCTCCAGGGTTGGAATAAAATTTTCAGAATCATCTCTAATCTGCGAAGAATCTAAACCATGTGGAAATCTTTCTAAGTCCCCTGGGTATTTTTGACGCTCTTACCCATAGGCCTGAGAGTATTTCATTTTTTTCTGGTGCAACAATCTCAGCTCCAGGTGCAAGATTTTTCAGTAACAACCTAGTTACACCACTGAACTTTCTAGCGTCAAGGAGCTTAGATCAATAAAGGAATATCAATACTAATAGATGATAATGTCACTCATAAAGTGAGCTGTACTAGTTTGAATTATGTCAGTGCAGTTGATGGTGTTGTTTTCCTGCGTGCAGAGACCCCATTAGCTCTGGCTCCTTGCTTAAAAATGGCTCATGGATTCAGAAAAGAATTAGGACTTTTCAAATGCTGTTTTACCTTTGGGCAGAGGAATGGCTTCTTTGGAGCTTTGCCTCTGAGAAACAAAGATTGCTGTGATTTTTTTTTTTTACTAGACTTTTCGAAGTACTGGTACAGTGGGGGGGTTTTTTTGAGCTCATCACCCGTAGCAATCATTCAGCCCTGGAGCTCATATCCGAGTTTTGAAAAGCCATTTCCTTTGGGCTCACCTGTCTTCTCCCCGTGTTTATATGAAGCAGTCAATGGGGCTTTCAGCCGTAAGGATCGGAATGAAATCAAATAACTTAGTTCCAAAGATAGGGAAGCATTTCACACCTTGGAGCCTCATTTTGCTCCGGATGAAGCGTGTTACAGCTCATGCCAGTTAGGGCTGATTACAAACCAACCGACCTGTGCCGGACTGAAAAGTCGTGGTAGAATTTGCACTTTGCCTGGAAGCCGACGCTTCGTTCTCATCCTGTTTGGGTTTGGATCTGTAGCTGTGAACGGGATGATTGCCCCAGGATAATGATGAAAAGGGGTTTTCGTTCACTCTGGCTATGGAGAGGTGCATCAATACGTACGTTCAGTTATAAATATGCTGAGGTTCTGTAAGAAATACAGTTCCTACTGGCATGTAAAAAGAAATCCCAAGTGTATTCAGGTTGGACACAACCAGACACACGGTGTTTACATTAATTCTGGGTTGTTGGGTTTTTTTTTTAAGGGAGTGGTAACCTTTAGTTATGATTTATGGAGGCTTTTATTACCACATCTATTCCAAGGATTTTCTCACACCCCTTCATGCTGGAGGAACGATTTTGATTCAAGAAACAACTTTTAATTGACTTTTTATCTTTCAGTGTAGATGTGATTGCAGTACATTGCCAGGCAAGCAGCCTGCAGAGAAGTGTACTTCTTGTCTCAGAACTCTGAGGGTATGATGGTGGTTCATGTTCATTTGGGTCTCAATACTTTGAAAAAATACTAAGCTGACCTCAGTTGTAGAGTTTTTGGACCGGGGCGGGGAAGGAGGTGAAATTTTGTTGTATTTAGTATTATACTTGCAGACTTCTAATATACAAGTGCTGATTTTGGAAACGTATGGAAAACACCTTTGGGAAAGAAGGTAATGATGCAGGTATGGTGATGTCCAGTTGTGGAGTTCAAATCCTAGCAGGGACCCAGGTACCAGATGGATCGAAGCGTTGCTGTCCTGAGTCCCACCTACTTGCAAGCGTGCTCTGTGCCTCACTTTTCCTGGCTATAAAACAAAGCTCATCAATCTTGCCATCATTTACATAGTGTTTTGATATCAGGTTTCCTTCCAAGTCTGAAGTAACGTTAATTATTAGTCGTGGGATTGCTATTTCCCTTTGATTTCTCCCCACCTCCATATTGCCATGTGTGCAGCCCCTTCTTCGGGACAGAGGACAGGCTGAACCACCCTCGCTGAGATTACTCCATCACCTCTAATGGTGTAGCACAAAGCCATTCATTTCTCCACTCGGGAGTCTAAAGTCTCTGAACTTTATTAGCCCAAGGGAGTGGTAGGCTCAAGCGTGCTCCCAAATGCCGATCTCCTGTTTTGATAACTGAGCTGTGAAATCAAGATAAACAAGCTGCCCTATATACTGAACACGTCCTAATTGCACACTTGGAGCCAACCAGCCAATCAATGAGTGCGTGTCGCCCGCTAATGAATATTTGTAGTTTTGGAAGGTTTCTCATGTGATGTTCCGTGTAGCTTCTGCAGTTATTAGCAGAGTGGCTTCAAAGACCCTGTTCAGGAGGAGAACTTGGCTTTATCTAGACTGAGCAACTGTAATTTAATTTCATGTGTTAGCTGGGAACGGTCGCTTTTATTCAAATTGTATTAGCTAATACTTCTTTAAAACTGTTTACTCTGTCTGCAGAGTTGTGTCTAAAATCCTGTTAGCTAATACTTTTCCTAGTCTAGACTCGGGGAGGGTTGACTCCCTGAAGAACTTGCTGGAGGACTTTGTTTACTTGCAGGGGGTAGAAGGGGAAGGCAGGGGAAGAAGGGGTAACCATGTTTGAAACTGTCCAAATGACTTCTGCCGTGCCAAGCATTTTTGCTGTCTGTCCCTTTCCTTGCTTTTATTACTGCTAAGATTTTTATTTATTTTTTTAATTGAAAGGTGACTCTCAAGTCATGAGGGTGACTTTGCAAACCATGGGAGTATTGCTATCAATAAAGTTCAGCACTGGGAGCCAGGGCTCTCTGTGGGAGCAGTGGAAGGAGGAAGGCAGAGAAGAAGCATCTGAGTTAGGGTGGGCAGTCTGGTGGGAGCCCCAGGGAGCCACACACTAAGAGTTCCATTGAACCAGAAACACATCAAGCATTCAAGAGCCAAAGAGAAAACTTTATTGGTGGGAGACAACAGTGGTTTTTCAGATGTACCCCACAAACAGCAGAAAGAAGCTGGATTTGATGTGTAGGGTGCTCCCAAGATGGCCTGATAATAGAACTTCCTTCCTTCTGCAAGTCACAGGCAACATAAATTAGGAGTGCTGTACTTGGACTCACAGTCTAGCACCTTATTGACATATATAATGAGCTCCCAGATTAGGTACCTGAAGCAATCACTAGGACATCAAGTGGTCTGAATATCTTCAGTGTTGCTGATGGAAAATCATCTAACACCTTTTACATTCTGCTCCACTCTAAGTTTCTAAACTTCCTTGCTGTTGTTGTTCTTCCCCTAGTTACTCCTAGCAGCTCTCAGAAGGTAGGTGTGATGCTACAGGTGGCAGGTTAGGCATGAATACCAAACCCATTGCTCTGTTGCCTTTTACTATAACTTGACATAGTTCTGATTTAGTAATACAAGTGTCACATATGTGATATGACTGTGAAGGGTCTAGAGCACAGGTCTTGTGAGGAGCAGCTGAGGGAGCTGAGGTTGTTCAGCCTGGAGAAAAGGAGGCTCAGGGGAGATGTTCTCACCCTCTGCAACTCTCTGAAAGGAGGATGGAGTTAGGTGGGGGTTGGTCTCTTCTCTCAAGGAACAAGTGATGGGACAAGAGGAATTGGCCTCAAGTTGCACGAGGTTGTATTTGATGATCTGAAACGTCTCTTCCAACCAAAATGATTCTGTGATTCAATGGTCTTGGGAGAAAACAGCTATTATCTCAGCTAAGCATTAAATACTGTATAATTCCAAGCCTTTCTCTAACGATGGCTCGGATTATTGACTTGAAATGCAGATGATCTCTCCAATCATAGTGACCCTGCCGTATGAATATCATAAGAGAGTTGCAGTAAACTCTAAATGTGAATGTAAAATTCCCATTATAGTGGAGCTGGACTTTCATGGTTCTCAGGAGCTGTTGGAATTTGATTTCCTTCATGGTTTTCCTACTGATGTCTCCCATTTTTTGCTTTCTTAAGATCTCCTCCTCTCTGGAATGTCTAACCTTTCTTTAAATCGCCTTCTTCCTACAGTCCCCTCACGAACCAGTTGCACTCCCACAGTTGCCATTCAAATATAAATAAGTTAGTTAAATGATTTACCAAAATGTGGTAAAACAAATAGACCTATCCTGTGTTTTGTTTGAGGGTTTCTTCATTTTGTTTTCTAAAACATCCTTTTCCTTCTCTGTCTTTCTAATCTAGAGCCTTCTAGTAAGGGCTTTTTTCTGCCTTGTCTGTTAAGTAGCACGCACATCAATTACACTGCGTAGCAACATTCATTAATAAACGTTGGGTCCTCTCTGTATCCCCCTTCCCAGGCAACATTATTCTATACTGTGTATTTACTAGAGCTACATCCTGTCTACTTCAGCTACTCGAGTAAGGAGCAATATTTTAACTTCTGAGTATATAGCGTGCGTCATTTATTTGTCCTGACTAGATCCACTGCTGATTTCATAAACATTTGAGGCAAGAAATACCAAACTAGCAAATATTTGGAGAACCCCCTAATGTAGGGTCTTGAGAGGATGGTATCGTCTCTCAGTTTGAAGATTAAAATCAGTGCTGTTCACAGCTGATTAACTTTCCTTTCTAATATTTCCCACAAATTGAGCTAATGTAATAAAACTTAATGAAACAAGGTTTAGTAAAGCCACAGAGCATATTTATACGACAGCGAGCTGCGGCGCGGTTCAAGCAGTCCCAGAGTTCCCTCTGGGCTTTATCCTGCCCAACGGATGAGTGTGGCGATGACAACAGTCCTTGTGTTGGGTTGGAACAGCCCCTTTGCTGACTCAAAGGTGATGTGAATTAGCTGCACTGTATTTTCTTTACATCTAGTCGCCGATCAATCGTTGCTTTCTTTCCCATCAGCTCTTAACAATTCCCCTTTTTGGTCCTACAGAGTCATCAGCAAAGTGGTGCCGGCTCCGGAGGCCAAACCTTCTACTCCTGTGGGCCGGCCCAAAACACCTCCACCCGTGCCGTCACCGGTCCCGGCTCCCGTTCACGTCACCCCTCCTCCAGCTCCAGCTCCTCCTCCTCCACAGGCTACCATCTCACCGGCCCTGATCCCACCACCCTCTCCAGCCATCTCAGCAGCAGGAGGCTCCAAAGCTCCGGTTAGGAGCGTGGTGACCGAGACCGTCAGTACTTACGTGGTAGGTAACACACACTGCTGTGTTTTGCCCCAGTGCCAGTGGCCTTCATCTCTTAAATTGTTGAGTTCCTGAGTAACTCATCATCTGAGACTGAAGGTACCTGGACTTGTGATGTTGCTATTAAGCTACTCTTTAGGAGTATATCTTTTATTGCTTCTATGCACATGTTTTGAGGGGTTAATAACTTGATTAAAACACTACTACTCACACTGAATATTTTCTTTGTTCCCAGTTCAAGTTTCTTCTAAAAAGTCCAGTTATATCCCACTTGGTATTTTCTGTTAACTGAGTGAGAGCATTTATTTTTAGAGGTGGAGATTTTTTTTATAGGTGCTTTCATAAGTGCTGAATTGAAACCTCAAATGTCAAACTCGCCATAGATTTTGCTGTCAGTCAGGTAAAGTACAAAACCCTCATACAACATCAGGAATTTGACTTAGCCCTCATTTGAAATGTGTAGAGTCCACTAATCTCTTTTCTGGGTTCTTCAACATACAGAAGTTACAAATATGCACCTCAGAAAGTCTGTAGGTAGTTCTTTAGTCTACAGTTCATTATTCTGTTTGATACACACTCTGAACTTGGCCTCTGTTTGGTAACATTAAGACTTAGAATCATAGACTGGGTTGGGTTGGAAGGAACTTAAAGATCATCTAGTTCCAATCCCCTGCCATGGGGAGGGACACCTCCCACTAGACCAGGTTGCTCAAAGCCTTGTCCAACCTGGCCTTGAACACTGCCAGGAATGGAGCATCCACAACTTCCCTGGGGAACATATTGCAGTGTCTCACCCCACTCACAGTGAATAATTTCTTCCTCACATCTTCCCTAAATCTCCCCTCTTTCAGTTTAAAGCCATTACCCCTTGTTCTGTCTTCATTCTTTTAGAAAAATCTCCCATCTAACACCATGTAGGAATTCCGTTCTCTAAAAGGAAATGGATGTGGCAGGACTGGGATTGCCATGCTGCTGAAAATTTCTGCTTTAGATGCAGTGTAAAGTAGAAGTCCTGACCATTTCTGATCATTGAAGACCAGCAGATACCATTAACAATGGTGGCAGTGTTGTTACCTTCCCTGTCCTGGCTAAATTCCAGCTGGATTGGTGGCACCTTCCTTATCTGTAGTGGGTAGCAGTTTAAAAATCTCACCATTTAAAACACCTTAAACTTGCTTTTATTACAGAGTTTCTCATGCTTTAATTGCAACAGATGGATGATTTCTCTCTTCTTGTTATTTGTTGTTGGGTTTTTTTATTATTATTATTCCTGTTTTTATAATGATTCCAAGTGTAAATCTACCCTGCCATTTCTAATGGAAAAGATGCTCTTCCCTGCTGGACTTAAACCATCGTATCGTCTTACTGGTCTCTATTTAAACAGCTGCTACATTTCACTCCTGAGTTAGTTACAGCACTAGATGACCTCACATAAGCTGTGCCTGTCTTTAGGGTGCAGGGTACACATCATCACCTCCTGTATCACCGGTGTAAATGCTGCATCCCTTCTACGTTTCACTGGAGCACCCAGAAGCTTGGAGATTCACTCCAAAAGAGCAACATGTCCAAGATACTGAACTACATCCCATTTCCTTCGCTAGGCGTTAAAAGCAAATCATTTCAAGATTATGTTAGAGAAGGAAAATGTAGAACTTTGCTTAGGTACTTCTGGTGATAACGCTCTCAGCACCTTACGGAGGATTTAGAGGACGTGTAGGCTCCAGGTTGTTTCTTTCTTTTACAGCACTGTAGTTGAAATCAGGGCTTTACTGCGTTAGGATCCAACAGGCAGAGAGACCCCTGATGTGAGACATTTATAAGTCAAAAAGCTGAGAGAGAGATTGGGGAAGAAGGGAATGAATAGTAATTATTAGCCTCTTGTACGAAGGGAAGCCAGGACACGGGATGATGAAATGGCTTTCCCCAGGTCGCATGGGAAAGCTCTTCTAGAGATAAGATTGGAGCCAGCGTGACAGAGACGCACAACTCCCTTCTGCAAGAGAGGACGGGAGGATGATTTTATAATTTAAAAAAAAAACAAAAGATAGGGTGTGGGATGTCCCTGGAGGATAGCATCTCAGGCAGCGTGCTCTGATCATTAACTCCCAGACGTGTGTACAAAAATAGCGCGCGGCAATCAGACACTGGCCCCGCTTCCACGACCCTTGACTTGCTGAGGAATGAGGAGTTAGGCAATACTTTTAACATCCTCATTCAGCAGCCTGGGATCTTGTTTAGCAAACAGGCAGAGGTTTCAGTGGTTACAGTCCACTTGCCTCTCTCCAGCCCCTGAAAGCCTGAGACAGGTATTCTGCAAACACACAACCACCCCCTGAAAAGTTTGGAAAAATTAGGGTCTCTTGGAAAAAATTAGGGTCTCTTGTCTTCTCCTGGGACAAGACAAGAAGAACAGGCAGCACCTTGGATGGGGTGCCCGGGGTGCCTGCCAAGTGCCAGGGCCACGCCAGGGGCCGGTGTAGGTGCTGCCGGGTTGCTCAAGCAGGTTGTAAAGGGCTGTAGCTGTCAGCCCGACAGCCGACAGCATCTCGTCTCTGCAGCACCACCCCACAGCCTCTCCGGTTCCCCCACGGAAATGACTGCGGCCCTTTGAACGCCGGGCGCAGACGGGTTACCTGCGGAGCAGATGCTTCTCTACCAACTTAAAATGACTTGGCAGATGTGAGATTAGATCCCTAGATAGGAATGATTATCGCAATCAATCGGCTTTCAAATCAAGTTCGGCGCATGACGTCGCCTCCTCCCTATCGCTGTTGGGAAGGGGATCGTTCCCTGCTTAATATTTTCAGGCTTTGTGTTTTCTAGCTCTAAACCACAAAAAAAAATTCAGGGCTTTACGAGGAGTCAGACAAGAGTGATGTGTTGGTCGCAGCTCTGGTACGTTCCTATTGATTTTTCAGGAAGTGGTGTAAGATGTAGAGACCACCATGTAGTGGCTTTTATTTATTTTATTTTTTTTTCTCCCTAAGAGCATTTAGAGCTTTTCATCCCTTACTTTTTAATACCGTTCTTGTAAGCTGTGCAGATAGCAAAAATAGTTACCGCCCTAGATGTGTGTGAACGCAGAAAAGCTGAGAACAAAACCGTTCCTGGGTTTGAGATGCAGTGATAACGTGCAACTCTTCGTAAGGGAATGATGAAATCAGGGTAACGCCGCGGACGTGTTGCACTTTGTGTTGCTAATTGGACCTCTTTGGATGGATTCCGTGACGTTTTGCACGCGTGTTTGTCCCAGAGAACAGTGAAAGAAACCGCCTGAAATGTAAAAATACAAATAATGGGTCCGGTGGGATATAAACAGAAAAGAAAAAATAATTCATAAAGAATATCATAAACCAAGTAAGCAGCTGCCTGGCGCTGTAAATGATCTGCCTCTCTCGTCTCGTTTACCCTTTAGTACATTGTCCCGCGACGCAAATGTCATGAGGGGAATGGAAAGTTACTCAGTAACAACTTTTTTTATATCCTGATCTTATCAGCTCGTCGGGAGTCGAAGGCTTTGGCTAATCAGTAATACGGTGACATATACACGCGGCACCGCGCACGTTACACGCGTATAGGACGCGGCTGTCGCGCAGGAGGCCGGCACCGCTCGCTCTCGCCGTCAGGATTCAAAAAAGTCACTGTTGGTGTAGACAGAGAAGGAATTGTGCCCCTGAGCCCTGGCTGCTCTAGGTGAATGCTTGTGCTTTCGGTTGGGCGGCACGACTGGCTTTACTGGTTTAGGGGCCGATGCGGAGGAACGCGTGTTCTCGGCGTCCAGCGGAGGCAGGGAATTCACAGGTGGCAACGGGGACCGCTGCGTAGTTTGGTCAGATAACCAAAAAAAAACAAAACGGTTGTTTTATTTTATTATATTTATTTTTTTCACGTCAGTTTTGCTGCCTGCTTCGCCCTGGAAAGCAACTAATTTTCCTTTTCTTTGCACCAGATCCGAGACGAGTGGGGTAACCAGATCTGGATCTGTCCTGGCTGTAACAAGCCAGATGATGGCAGTCCAATGATAGGTTGTGATGACTGCGATG
Organism: Actenoides lindsayi; assembly: GCA_025331215.1. Classification (NCBI taxonomy): domain Eukaryota; kingdom Metazoa; phylum Chordata; class Aves; order Coraciiformes; family Alcedinidae; genus Actenoides; species Actenoides lindsayi. The sequence goes on from WTSP01026211.1 coordinate 40,338, forward strand.
ATTGGTATCACTGGTAAGTTGCTCTCATCCATCCTATTCTGCTATTCCCTGGCAGATTGGAGCTGTATTATTAAAAACCTCTTTTTTTTTTTTTTCTTTTCTTCTTTTTTTTTCTTCTTTTTTTTTTTTCCTTCTTTTTTTTTCCTTCTTTTTTTTTTCCTTCTTTTTTTTTTTAACGGGTTCATGACGCTGGGAATATTTGAATGGCCTCGCTATGTCCAATTTAATAATCTGGAAGATATTTTTATCTCTGTTTCTCTGGAATTTGAAAAAAAAAAAAAGAAAAAGCAGATTTTAAGCTCTGAAGGAGAGTTGCTTTTTAATTAATGGGCGCTGGTGATAACAGTTGTTTTTGAAACTGCTGGGAAATACTGCTGATACCGGTAATTTTGTGAGAACTACAGGCTTATGAGCATAGTGTATACAGATAGACATTTCAAATTACGAAGCATTGTATGAACAGTAATATACATGTCAGCTCTTAGAAAAGGGTTGGAGGGAATTAATCACTTTCTAGGCGTTTTCTTAAACAGCTACGTAAAAACCTGAAGGTTTTTTGCAGATGGGTTGAGGAAGCGTTTGAAATTATTTTAAATCTAGCCTGTTATACCTGAAAGCACGCTCGTATTTTCTGTTGAAATAACATTTATCTGAGTGTCCTCTCGATAGATTTGGTTTTGTTTCAAAGCAAGTGGTTTTTCCCATTTCTGTTCCATCATTATATTCATCGAGATAATGATATTGTAATTGCTAAATGAATTTTAAGGCCAGATCCTGTCTCTCACTGGAAAGTTTTGTTTCTCTGGGTAGGAAACAAAGGTGACATTACTCCGCTGAGACCACACAATGTTTTCCTGTCCTTCACAGGCCTTGCGTTGGGATTACGACCGCACCCCCCGAAGAGATACAGTGGTTCTGCTCCAAGTGTGCCAACAAAAAGAAGGATAAAAAACACAAGAAGAGGAAGCACAGGGCACACTGAGGACGTGGCAGTGGACGGAAGTCGTGCGGTCGCCGCGGCGCCTCCTGCCCTGACCCCGCGGCGTGGGGGGTGGGATCCGGCCCGCTCATGTCTCGCCCTCCGTCACCGATTGTGACTCTTGAGTGAACCAGGGGCAAGGAGATGCTCTCTTGTCAAGGGCTGTTGGGTTTCGCAGACCTCCCGAGCCCAGGGGGTTGGATTTTGGTACATTCTGAATGCCGGCTTTCACCTACCGAGGGAAATTTGCACAGAGCGATAGGAAGACTTCAGTAGTTCATGGTACTGCTCCCACTCCTGTGGCTCGGCAGCAACAGAGATGAATGTTGTAAATACAGATACCTGTCCTATTCTTTCTCGATTTGTTACGAATCCCTCTTGAACCTTTGCAGCAAGGTGCTGAGAGGAGGAGAAAATGTAAATTGCAGTAAAGTTGTAAACTGAGGAGACCTTCTGGAATGATTTCTGTAGTCTGGATGCAGTTCAGCCTCTACTCCTGCTGAGCCAGATATAGTGTGGAAATAAAAAGTGGCTGGTAAATATTTTTGTGATGAGAATATATGAAGCTTTTTTCCTTGATTTTTAGTACTAACATAAAATAAACACATTCAAGCTTTTGTGATATATCTTCTATTTTTAAAAAAAAAAAAAAAGAAAAAAAGTTTCTATTGTGTCGATTTTTTTTCTTCCGTGTGAATTTATTTCAGTGGACCTGTAATATATTTTATACTTTGGTTTTTTTGTTTTTTTAGTCTTTGTCAATGTACCTTCTCCTTGCTTGTACATTTCATTGGTGTGTAAAAACACTTCCCATTAAAAGATTTTCACATGTGTAAATACCCAATATTTATAAAAGGGTTTTTTTTTTTTTGTTTTGTTTGGTTGGTTTTTTGGTTTTGTTTTTTTAGGGCTTGAGGACTTTTATTTTCGTTTGCCTGAGAATGCAAACCTAGCATGAGAATACAAACCTAGCAGCTATTAAAAGCCCGTGCGACATATGCCCGTCCTTATGGCTTTAAGGGATCTGCCCCAGCGGTGTGTGCACGAGGAGTTGGCCAGCACCGTAATTAGGCCTCGATTCAGATACTTAAACGTGTGGTAACTTCTTAAGAAGTGAGTAATCCTATTGCCTTCAAGGAGCCTGTTCCCACACTTGGTTATACATGTGCTTAAATGCCTTCTGAATGGAGAGCTTAGGCCGGGGGGCTCTGCACTTTTAATGGTAGCTACAGTGTGTTAATCTGTAGCTGGAACTGAGCTTTTTTTCTTCTTTTTTTTTGTTGGGTTTTTTTTTTCTTCTTTTTTTTCTTTTTTTGTTTTGTTTTAACAAGTGGTAGGGGGTTCACCAAAACTCTCAGGCTCCTGTTTAGATGGAGGAGATGCAGAATGGCATCGAGGCCAGGAGATGTGTTACTCTGCTTTACAAATCCCCTTGGAAAGACCAAGAGTGGTATTCCCCATTGGAAATGAGGGGGGGAAATTGCAGAGGAAAAAGAAAAAAAAAAAAAAAAAAAGGAAAAAAAAAAAATCAGTATTAGATATTGTAGTACAATGGGTCTCAG
>WTSP01026213.1:0-44100 GCA_025331215.1 Actenoides lindsayi
GCCTATTGCTTCTTCCCTGGTCTCCAAGGCCCTTTGCTTCCTCTGCTGTTTCTCTCCTGGGCTGCTCCTCCTGCTCTATTCCTCCTTCCTCTCCCTCAACTCCCTTTACTTCCTCCGTGCTTTGCTTCATCATTTGCCTCTGCTGAGATGAGAGCAGAGGATATGATCCCAGGTCTTGGTTCAGATTCCCTCAGCTTTGTGCCTCCTCCCAGTTTTGGGCTCTTAGCTGTCTGTCAAGCTCAACTCAATACCATCAAAGGTTAGGGATATGTGTGTGAGTGCGTGTGCTGCTGGCAGCTCTCTATAATCTCACTGATAGCACTTGACGCTCCTCCTCACACAAGGTTTTAAAATCAGCATGGAATTCTCCTCCCATGTAATCGGTGTGTGTTTGTCCTACCTCAGAGGAAGCTGATGTTTAAATCCCTTCTACTTCCCTCCCACCACCAGACATCTGTTATACTGCAAAAAGCTCCATCTTCCCAAGATCCTATCCTGCTTCTCAGAAGAGGCTGCAGGATGGAGAAGAATCCTGCAGATTTGTCTACCTGTAGCAAGCAAATTGCAGTGTGTTAGGATCTACAGCAAAGGGGGAAGAAGAAATAAGTGAAAGTACAGAAACATATATAAAAATGCCCACAATTTGTGAATGCTGCTGGCTCCACATCGGGAATACCTGATGCTTTCTGCTTTCTTTTCTGCACCAGAAACCTGTCTTGCTGTTGTTATGCCTGGCTTTAGCCCTGTTTTATTGGAATTTTATTAAGTCTCATGTAATTTTAAAAATTATGCTATTAACAGAGCATGCAATATCTTAAGTAATGCTGTATTTTAGCAGGGTATGTTTCTAGTCTTCAGACTTTAGGTGGAAAAGCCTGAACACGTCACCTTCAAAGTGTTCAAAATTAGCAAAAAGAGTTTGAAGTATGCTTTTCTAAAATCCTGTCTCAGTTCAGGTCTGATGTTGGGGGTTGGCAGCTGCCTGGGAATGGGGAAGAACCAGGGGCACAGGTTGTTCAATGCTGCAGGAACACAAGAGGGTTTCCACAGCAAGGTGGAAATGCTCCAGGTGTTTGTGTGATTGATAAAAAAGAAATTCAGCCTTGCATTCAGCAGCAGTTATTGCAGCTGTGCAAGGGGAATTGTTGCGAGTTGCACACCCCATCTAGGGAATCAGAGGAGAAAATTAGTCCAAGAGGTGTTTGGGTTTGAATTCTTATCCACCAGCACTATGCAGGTGGTTCTGACACTGCCCTGGGTTTTGCATGTGTGTGCTGACTATAATGGTGACTCTTGGATTTTTATTTTTTTTTAAATGCATCCCCATCTCTGCAAAACCTCCTGTGGTTTGTGAACCACAGTGCTGCTGATTTAAAGCATGTCTAAATATTTAAGAAAAGCCTGATTTATGCTGTAAAGGCTTGCTCATCAGTTTCACTTTTAATCATTGCAACTGTTGTGACTTTAAAGCCCCCTTGGCTCCCCCAGTCCCCCAGCAAAACAGTTGAGTGATTCTGCTTTAACTGGAGACCTCAGGATGGCTCTGGCCCAAGTGAACTCCTTGAGATCCTTGTGCAGTATTCTCCTGGTGGTACCCTGAGATCAGCAGATGCTGGCCTTTCTCTCAACTCCCACTCAGTGCCTCAAATCCCGGGGAAAGCTCTCCTTCCGCTGCTACACCCTGTGCTTTGAAGACAAAAGTGATTCAACAAGATCTTGGGGGTTTGGATGGTTCAGCTGCCTTAAAAATTCACAGAGGCTTCCAAAGCTGAGGTAAGGACACCTCTATGCACAGCCTGCTTGGCATCTTCAGTGCCAGCTCTCTGTAGAGCTTCCTCAACACTCTGCCTGCACAGTCAGATTTATCTGCCTGCGGGAAAGCTAATTCTCCCATCTACCTGTATGTGCAATGCCTTTTTGCAATTGCACACTGAGCTCTTCCTGAGTTATGCAGCTGAGGTGCCCTTTGCCTTCAGCCTGGTGCTTCTAGCCCCAGAAAAGCAGCAATCAAAATAATTGGATAAATAATCTGGGATTATAATGGCCATGTTGGGTCTGTGCATCTCCAAGGATTGTCTGGGTGCAAAATGCTCTTCTGCACAAAGTGGGTGTTGGTATCTATTGAACCAGAGTGTTCCCCGGGGGGGGGGGGGGGGGGGGTGGTGGGGGCGGAAAGTAAGAGAAGCTTCGTGCTGATCGGTCAGGTGCTTGCGCACGCTCTCGTCACCGCTTCTGCCCGCAGCGGGTCAGCGGCCACGAGCGCCCCGGTGGTGACACGCCGAGACGGTGCCGTCGGCAAAGCAGCGTGGCAGCTGAGAAACGGTGAGCCCGTAAGCGTTGCTGCCCCTGATGTGCTGCCTCGGCCTGCAGTCATCGCCAGGTGCAGGCCCTGGTGAGGCAGGGATGTGGAGGGGCTGAGGCACACTCAGATTTGCACAGCCCACACTGACTCCGCAAAGGTCCTCGTTGCCATAACAGGGGAGATGATCTTTGTTGCTTGCTTTTGGTCAGTGGCAAGTGGGCAGGCTGGACCAGCCCATCCCCAGGCTAGCCCTTGATGCTCCCCTCCTGTTTGTTTCTCTGCTGTTTTCCCAAGCCAGTCCTACGACAGCATGTTGCAGAAAGAGGTTCAGAGCTACACATTTTAGCAAGCCTCTCAAGACCTTGCAAACCTTCTCCTTGATCCCACAGATCCCCGTTAGCTTCCAAAGGCAAGGACAGAGTCGGGCTTGGAGCCCAGTGCATCCCTCATGGAGGGGCTGCTGCTCCCATTCCCTGCCATCATGGTCCCTTGTGGCAAGGATGTCTGGATATTGCATCCAAACCCTTGAGCATCCCTCGGCATGCAGCTGCTGATTACTTCTGAACGATGACACTGGAGATACCAACCATGTCAGCTTGTGGAAGACTGAAATGTAGTAAGGAGCTGTTGTCTTTGAGCATTCACGGCTAGGATTTCTGCCCTCTGGCCAACCTGCTCCCATCTGCTACTCTGCTGAAGTGCCACGTAGGTGACTCGCTAGGGAAGGGAAGCACCCAGGACTCCTGTCCTGAGCCCTTCTTACAGCCTGAGCCTACTGACAGCCTAGAGCACAGAGCATGAAAGCATAGAGGCTAGTAAAGGGAAGGACCAAATCTGGACTTCACTTACCACAACGGGAATAACTGTAAAACAGTGCGTTTAGGAGAATCTTATGAACACAACTTGCAATTGTCTCCTAAGGAGGGAAGTTCACATTGCTGTCTGTGGCGGAGATCTCCCCTCAGAACCTGCTATACCACTAAAAAGTATGCAAGTCAACTGGTGGAAAAACAGATTTCTTCACAGACGGTAATTAAAAAATGCACAATTTCCAAGCTACACTGTTCTACAAAAACAACTTTTCCCCTGCGCTATTTGCAGCGGTATGAAAGATTAAGTGGAGATTAGCACGCACAAAAAACCACCAAGCCTACAGTTACCAAAAGAAGAAGCATTAAATCATTTTAAGTAGTCTTCTCTAAAAATAAATATTAGACCCAGAGATTCCTAATAAGGGCGACGTTCATTTTGTGCCTTGAAAATAGTAAGATCTGGTAGAGAAGGTAGTATTCAGGCTTGACTTTAACACTAAGCAGGACTGGGGCAGTTAACAAGATTTAACAAACCCAGAGAGGTGGAAGGCTCACAGGGTCACATGTGAAATGTTGGGTTACTGCAACAATAAAGTCTGTTTTTAATTAGACTTTGTTTTCTACATAGAGGATCTTCTAAAAATAGGCTAGGCTTGAGAGATTCTCCCTTATTTCAGCAAATTCAGAATTTTTCCGTTTTGGACTCCGAAATCTGTATGGCAGCAGTTGGTCCTGGGCACCTCCACCAAAGGCAGGTAGCAGAGAAGGAAGGGCATTTTCACCAAGCCACAAACATTCATTTTATTTGCCTCGGACCCAAGCAAGGGAGCTGGGGCTGCAGGTCCTTTGGGGAAGGCATTTTCTTTTCCTCTTTCTTCTCCTTCGGGCAATACCAAGCTCCACCAGCCCCTTCAGCTTCTGGGTGCTGTCACAGACCAAGCAGTAAACAATACTGTTGCTCTGAAATCAGAGAGAAGCAGCTTGATCTCTGCAAACTTCACGTGATCTCTGGCTATCTTAATTTGGGCCGCTGCCTACCCAACTGGCCAAGACAATATGCTGTCAGGCCACCAACACAAGCAGCTGGGAGCCTTTAAACCCGCTGGAACAACTGTAGTCCTGAGATGTTGGCATGGCACACTAAACGTGTGTGGCAAAAGACTACTATTAAGTTAAAATTTATCAACAGGCCTGAACACGGACCTGAGTGTTCGAGGCTGGACGTGTTGTCTAACCCTTCTGCAACCAAACTCTCCCTTGGGCTGGTGGGATTTGAGTTGGCCCAAGGTCCAGCTTTTCTGCAAGCCACCCTGGTAGTCATGAAGTCACAGGAGATGAGGGTGATGTCAGGCAAATCGTGCACGAGCACACACTTGTATTTCACATTCTTGCTCTTTTGTCCATCCATTGATCTTGTAAGATCTATAAAGCACCTGGGTGTGAGCCAATTTCTATACTCATAACATGCCAGGACAACATTTTAGAGACAGCTTCTTGACACTTGCCGTCTACAAAATGCCTTCATCATCAGTACTGTCACCAAAGAGAGGACAGTACAGCAGGAGTGTTTCGACAGGATCATCATTTCAGCATGTTATTTTCCCCTCTTTCAAGGAAATAGTCTCAACATAGTATTTACCTTGCTTCTGAGAAGTAACAGGACAAATGGTGCCTCTTGCCAGTACGTTCAGAACTACCGAGCCTTTGCGTGTCTAATCTGCCTTCACAAAAAGCTCAGCAACTTGCAGAAGTTTCCTTAATTCACAGTCAAAAAGAGTAAGAAAAAAGCTCTTCCTTCCCCGCCCCCCCCCCCCATCACTGTTGGTTTTCTAGATGTGCTGAAAAGGGAAGGAAAACACCTTCTAAGCCAGCTTTAAAATGGTCCCTTCAAGGGTCTCCTTGTAGACTGGTTCCTCAAAAGGTGTAACTTCCCCCAGTTAGAATGCTTTGAAGGGACAGCTCTATGTATAAGGAAGATTACTGGCAAGCCAGGAAACTGTGACAAGTTTATTCTCTGCCTTTGCTGCTAATTAACAATGAAAGCGAAAGTAGCTAAGTGATAAAGGATTCTAAACATCCACCTTCTTAAGGTAATGGGCTTAAGTTATGCCAGAGGTGGTTTAGATTAGATATTAGGAGAAATTTCTCTACTGAAAGAGTGGTGAGGCATTGGAACAGGCAGCCCAGGGAGCACCTGGAGGTGTTCAAAAACCATACAGACGTGGCACTTCAGGACATGGTTTAGTGGTCATGGTAATGTTGGGTAGATGGTTGGACTTGATGACCTTAAGAGGTCTTTTCCAAACTTAATGACGCTGATTCTGTGATTCTTCTTGTAGTTGTATCCCACCTCCTGGGACACACGGTACAATGCAGGTGGCTTGCTCAGTTAGTACAAGCCCAGCATGGTGCCTACTGATATTTCAGTTTCACTTCCTTTTTCTCTTTTCTTGAGCACTCTCATCTGCACATTTCTGTATGTTTATAGATCTTCATATGTTTTCTGTACTCCACTGTCACAGTCTACTTCCCCACGTGCTCTGTTAAGCTACAGTCCCATTTGACTGGCTTGGCTGTACTGCATTTGCCTCCTGAAGACAGTCACACCCCTACTTGCCCTCTTACCCTGCAGACTATTGCACCACCCCAGTGCCAGGCAGAGAGAAATGGTGGGGCCACTGTTACTGTTGTCCAGGGAGCATTCTTCTGCCATCCCTTGGTTCATCCCCCTCTGAAACGGCGTCTGTTTTCCTAGTTGCAGGTAACAAAGGCCAAAATCCTTTCTCCCTTTTCCTCTCAAGTTGCTCAGACACTCCAGCTCCTAATATGTTCAGTCTTGTTGAAGGCCAGGCTTGTGTGCCAGCCAGTTCAACGACCCGTTCCAGATCATCCTCCAGGACAACTAGTGCAGCTCGTGCTTTGTATTGAAGTACAAGAGATAGCACAAAAGAGACAGGACTAGGGCGTGTTATTGGAGAAGCAGGATAATTATACCTACAGCGTGACCCATTTTTGTTGTTATTGGAACACAGCGTTACAGGTTAATGCCTAATAATCTGTCATTAACATCCCTAAGTGTATGTTCCTGTAATTGGACACCACGGTGGGGGGTGGAAGGTGCGAATGGTCACCTTTTATGTTTTAGGGGTGAATTGCAAAGTAAGAATTCCTAAGTAGGGTAAATGAAAAAAGTTGTATCCGAGGTACAAGAAGCAAAAGATCAGTGGTGTTTATGGTTTTACCAGTGATTGTTTTACCCGAGAAAGCTACAGGAGGGCTTCTCGGCTTCCCCACTGCTGGGAGTGAGGTCACCAGAGCTGCAGTTCAACTTTTCAAATTCAAGGTTCAAAAGAATTGCTCCATGCTGTACCCGTGCCTCCCCACAGCCCGCGTCACAGCCCAGCTTCCAATTGGACACATTAAACCAAAGGAATCGCATAAGGAAATTGCAAATATAGTCCTCTGGCTGCCTTGTGCTGTCATGATGAGAGGAAAGAGCACTCTGTGCTCAGCAGCAGCTTAGCAGAAGTGGACTCTCAACCCAGGGAGGTTTTTGCAGCGTGGTGTATATTTTCTGGATATAGTTTCCTAGAATAGGTTCACTGAACCTTCAAGGTAACTGATCAGCGAAGAGTATCGAACAATTTCGCATGGAAAGATCAAATATGCAGTGGTAACTACTTAGTTCTCGTGCCAATCTGTGGCCATTTATCTGTGTCCAATATATTAACTATGCCAAAGACTCTGATGGGTTCTCAAAGCTAAAAACAATGACCTATTACGCTTCAAGGCAACTTACTAAATACTGAGAAAGGGGAAAAGCATTGGGAAGCACAAGGAGTCTGTAAGAACCTTCTTGGCAAACAGGTCAAATTTTACCTTGTAAAGAGAAAAGAAAACGGTCACAGAAGTTTACAGAGGTAATGCAGATGTCTTTGGGCTAGAAGCTGTACGTGGCTACATTAAAAGTACCTGTCTGGAAGTCTACAGTCCTCTTAACTTCAATCCTGACAAGGTTTATGCTTGTCTGCAGTTCAATCCAATCCACATGCGTGCATTGAATAGGCAGGCAGCAGACAATGACTTCAAGGAACTGAATGCCAGGGGAGGCTGTCACAGGGAAAAAAATGTTTAAGGCAGGAACATAGTGTAAATCATATGATGCTTGCTCCCTTGTAATGTTTCTGCTTCCGGAAAGGAGGGGGTAGAAAATGGGATTTACTCTGCTGTGACCAGCATGGAGCCCAATTTACAAAGCTTTTAACAGCATCAGCAGAGATGGGAACGTTTGCATCCCTGAGGCCAAACATCTTGCTGGTATGATGCCTTTTATTATATAGCATTATAGCAATACGCACTTCTATCACTTCACAAGCACCTTAATCATACTTCCTACTGAAAACTCAAAAAACTGCCCTAAATTCCTCAGATTTTCGTATGTGGTAAGTTTCTTTCAAGTGCCCATCTTTACCCACTCCCCAGAAGGGTCCCCCCTTCAGCAGATGCTGACCCTACCTTTCTCCTGAAAGTCAAGTCCCTTTGAAATACTTTCAATAGTTAAAGCTTTGAGGAAAACCAATTACTTTTGAACACCTTGGACACCTGGATTATTTCCAGAAGTTGGTCCTTGCCCACATGAGCAGAACTGGTTCAGTATCAGCTAAATCTGTTAGCACAAATTAAGATCTGGTGAAAAAATAACCTCAGACTCGTGACTTTTTAATAAGCATTGAACACCAAAAACAGCACAAGGCCAATGGGGATTCTGACCTAGAAACATTCTATTCTCAGAAAGACAAAAGGTGGGAAAAAAGTTATGTTGGGAACCATTAAAAAAAAAAAAAGAAAAAAAGAAAAGAAACTCCCATAATACTTGAAGGTTTCTATTCAGATGGATCCAGCTTGTTAACTTGTGCACAGAGCTGTGTGAGATGGAGAGAGCAAAAGGGTGAAGGAAGTGGCAGAACCTGCCATAGCATTTGCACATGCAGCATCTGGAGTCAGACCTTTAACTCGATCTGAGTAGCTACTGATCTATCCATCCACCCTTGGAAAAAGGAAAAGATATGGTGGATGCTCACAAGACAGCTGGATGTGAATCAGCTTCTCTTCCAAAAATGAGTCAGGGCAAGAGGAATTTTAGAGAATAGCTGACAGCAATTCATGTTTTCCTCCTCGGAACATGTGTGGGAAAAGATGTGAGGAAAAAAAAAATCTCTGCTTAATGCTTTATGTGATGTCTCTATTTTATTCATCAATAAGTCACTCTATAGCCCCTGTTAGGGAAGGCAGGGATTTTTATTTTTTTTTTTTTCCATTTTGCAGGGCTGTGGCAGGAAACCATGGAATGACTTGACAGGAAGCCTGTGCCAGGTCAGGCATTTAGTCTTCAGAGACCTGGGCTGCGTCCCTGCCCGTGCACCATCCTGTCTCTTAGGCCAAGATGCACCAGCCTAGACAGGTTCAGCACAATTCCAGCGCTGCTTCCTATAGCAAACGTGCCTTTAGGGATACGGGGAAAAGCTTTTTCTGTGGGGCTACAGTGTAGGGCTTTGCCCAACGAGGAGGTGTAACAGGCCAAGAGCCGGGCAAAAGCACGAAACACTTCTTCATACTGGTGATGGGTTAGATTTTTCAAAACACCGCGTGCTTTGTGTGTGCTCCACAGGGGATACCTTTAGAGGATCAATGTTAAAAGTGCTGAGATCTTGGAAAATTAGGCTGGTTTATGGTATTTTCAAGACATACCCTTGCTAGTAGCTTTCAGACATGGCTGCTAACAACATACGTTACTTCCTTACACACTTATCGCTGCAGTAATCTTCAATTACTTGTTTGTGGGGTTTGTTGATCAAATGCTAGATTACCAAGGAGTAAACACCATAAAATTTGACAAACACGGCATACAGGAGACACGTAGGTGTGCTGTGATCCACTAGAAAAGGCAACGAGCCAGTTAGCGGGGAATCACTGCTGCTAATGATGCTGGCAGGGATCCATACCCACAGACTTCTTCAATTGAAGGCTGCAGAGGAAAGACTTCGCCTTTGACCACAACACACACGTTTTTCTGTTTGTTTTTGTTTTGTTTTCTTATTGCGTGCTACTCAGCTCTTCCTTGTGGGAATTAGGAAGAGCGATAAAGAGATACCATCGCTTTTATACGACGCTGCTCCCCAGGGACCTCTGCTTTGATAGAAAGAGCCCCTCCTCAGCACCACTTCCAATTTATCTGTGGCTTCTGCAGTTCATACCACACCAGTGCCGGCAAAGCAGAAAAGACAGCGCTCCCAGGTTTCACAAGCAGCTCGGGGACTGACTCACTGTATCACTGTGGCTAAAACCCTAAATGTCGGGTGTCTCAGTTCACACGTGTAGAAATAAGTGACTAAACACTTCCTGGTTCCTACTTGACTGGAAGATAGTGACGTTTAATGGCTGCAAAATAACCTGACAGCCCAAGATGTAGTATTACTTAGGTATGAAACTGCCCGTGTGCAGTACACACACGTTAGAGGCACGACAATGTGAAAAAGAAGTATTTTGCAGCCTGGCACAGGGTGTGTTGTAGGACCGGCAGAATAATTACAGCGGCCCCAGTCGGCACTTACTAGAAAATTAAAGAAGCTGTTAACAGGTCATTAATAATCTGTGACTACCTGCCTTTAATAGTATTCTTCAGTCGACAGGCATGAGGGTGAGGGGGTGGAGGAAGCAGTCACACCTTCTAAGTCACTGTCGAAGGCTGATACCCTTATTTTTCATCACTTTGTAATCTGCTTGTTTACTTCCCCGCTGGAGTCTCTTCCGAGCGGCCCTTCTCTCGCTGCCAGCTCTCACACCAAAGGACAGGGAGGCTCTGGGCCGGGGCACCTGCAACAGCCACTCCTGGGGGAAAGTCCACCCTCTCTGCCATGTACCAGCCTGGCAGTTGGCTCAGAGCTGCCTCTGAACACCTCTCCCGAGCTTGTGCTCCTACTTTGGAAGATCTTTTTTTTGTGTGTGTGCAAGGCACCCCTGTCCTTGCACGATGCACCACCATCCATTCTCTCACGTCTTCCTCCTTGCCTTCCATGTGTAGGCAGATGGTTGGAGGAGGAGAGAAAAGCAACTTGTTTCCCTGCTTCTTGACAAACACACGCTCTCCAGAGCAGACAGATGCCTTAAAGTCAGATCCAGGGCATCTAATTCGTCTTTAGGGTTCAGCTGTAGTGTATAAAGCGTCGGCTGGCTCTGGTCTAATGCTTTTTGACACTGTCGGGCCCCCTTCAGTGAACTGCTGCCTTGTAACCAACTTGACAGCAAGTATTGTTCTACATTTATTAATACCGTACGTGCTATCTTCAAACTGACATGTTCCAAGGCCAGGCATCAGCTGTGCTCAGCTCTGGCTTCAAAAAAAAAAATTCAGACAACAGCACAGACCTCCTGCTGCTAAGCAAGTAAGTAAATAAATAAAATCATGCCTTTACCATGCTCCTGCCACACCTTTTCACCCTTTGAATCTCAATTTGTGCAGTATTTTTTTCTCTTCCTCAGGATCTTAAAATTTGAAGTACGCATTTCCCTGCATCTTCCCCTTTTTGGCTTCTTTAGGAAAGGATTTCCCCCCCCCCCCCAGTCTTCTTTCTATTTATTCCTTGCTCTTTCTTTTGGATGCAAATCTAAATTCCAGAAACTTGAATCTACATAAAAGTTAATTAACTTCAGGAACTGCTTTTCCTCTCCTTTTTATTTTTCTTTTTTTTTGAATGCCAATTTTATTTTATTATTTTTTTTACTATAGCCACTGTAGTTTTCTATTATTTTTTAAATGTTCAGCTTAATGGGTTATGTTTATTTAGTCAATAAGCCGATGATGCCTGTGACAGGACCAGAAGTGTTTGGTTAGCAGCAGGGAGGGAAAAAAAAAATCAATAACTCCAAGCATTTGGCAGCTTTGTGGTCAGGAAATCATTTGTATTCTCTGGTTTAAATCAATGACCTTCTTTTCTTTGCGGTTCCAACAGGAAATTATAAACTCTGTGAACACTATTTGCATAGTGCCTTCTGCAATACACTTGTATATGCCTGGGTAAAACAGTATGTTAACCCCAGCAGTGCTTCTCAGCTGGAGAAACCCAGGCACTTTAGCACAGAGCTTTTCAGCTGCAGGCACTTGTATTTATTAGAAGCAGAGACAGAATAGAGCAAGATGTGAAAAGAACTCCTTCTCCGCTTCCAGCGGCACTAACAAAAGATAAAGGCAGCATTATTATTTGATAAACAGGGTAACCTACTGCAGAGCATGAAAAAATGGCTCCTCTGTACCTTGGCAAGGTTTATATTCAGTATGACAGACAGAAACTTGACACTTCTACATTAAAGCTGCCATTGCCGTTGTGTATCTTGCTTGGCAGGGTTGCCAGGTATGGTTTGAAAGTGCTGCACCTTTGCTTGAGCTCACCTTAGCGTCACAGAGCTTGTGTCTGTGAAAGTTTCAGCCTTCTCTATATTTAGCCCTTTTGCTAAATGCACTTAAGGAACTAAAAAGAAATTACCACCTTGTCTTGCCATGCTGACAGTAAGCCGTTCCAGGAAGGTGACCTTCTCAGAAAAGACAGCGTTGAGCCTGACCTGAACCTTTGAACTTTTCCTGCTGCCCACCACTGCATTAAGTCCAGCTCAGCTTTTCTTAGCATGTAGGAGAGCTGGCATTTGAGAAGACAATCTAGTCAGAGGAGATAGAGGAGGTATGTGACCCCTTTTTCTACTTTCCCCCAGTGTAATCACAGTGCAGCCCCAAGGTCTGGGATTCTTGTCTATGGCCAGAGCTACGTGTTGCAACTTGCAGCAACTGACACCGTAAAGCTCCTGGGCCTAAGGACCCCTTGAAGTGCTTATCTTCATTCTATGCAGGAGAAATGACATGGTAAATCAGTCCGAAAAACATGGCATAACCCCAGAAACCACCAAGGCCTCAGTAGTCCACACAGAAATTCGGTCATAAAATCCAGGCATCCAGATTTCTCTGCTTTGCTTTTGCACATGACAAGTCCTTTCACAGTGGCTTTCAGCATCCTTCCTATGCTCCCAGTGCCACTGGCACAAAGCTGTAGTCATCAGGTGATACCTGAAGTATATTTATTAGTTATGTCACAACTCTCCCTCCCTGACACAAATAGGATAGGAAAGTTACTCGGAGAGCCTGAAGTGGAACTGATGCAGCTCTTGCACTCCTGATTTGTTTCTATTAATCTGGCAGATGTGAGGCTGCCCGTCCTGACCCCAAAAGCATTTCACCCCTTCCCCCTGAAAACTCAGCATGCTTGTTGGGGTCCCTTCCAGAGCTCTGGGCTGCTGGAGCACCATTTGCATTTCTAAAATTTGCTGTTCCTGACTGAAGGGAGCCACCGGGAAAATGAGGTGCTTCTCTTCCTCACCGGGAAGAGACCAAAGCAGCATCACAGTATCACAAACAGGTTGAGGTCAGAACACATCTCTGTAGGTCACTTTGTCCAATCCCCCTTCTCAAACAGAGTGGCCTACAGACAGTTACCCAGGACCATGTCCAGATGGCTTTTGAGTATCTCCAAGGATGGAGATTCCACAACATCCCAGGGCAACCTGTGCCAGCACTTAGTCACCCTCGCGGTGAAAAAGTGTTTCCTGATGTTCAGGTGGCACCTCCTGTGTTTCAGTTTGTTCCCACTGCCATTGCTGGGCACTGCTGGAAAGTCTGGCTCCCTCTTCTTCACACTCTCCCTTTGGATGTTTACATACATCGATGGGATACTTCTCAAGCCCTCTCTACATTGTACAGCCCCAGAAGCAGAGTGCTAAATCAGAGTATGAACTCAGTAGCTATTGCTCAGTTGACTTTCTTCTACCGAGTGGGTCAAAAGCAACTGTGCCTTTCCTTCTCTGTTGGTTTTCCTCCCTTCCCCACGCACAGATCTCCTAAATGTCATGCTGTCACCTTTCCCTACTGAACACCACGTACCTGGAATCTTTCCATATCACAACAAGAAATGTTTTAATCTGGAAGGATGTGCAAATAGAATAGCTCATGCCAGAAATATGAACTGGTTTGGTTGGTTTTAGGCTTTGGGCTGATTTGTGAGTGATTTATGATTACATATGCATAAAATATAATCAGAAACTGTGGAGTGACAGTGTGTATGTACAAAGAGGAGAGCTGCTACTGGTACACATGGGAAAGTATGGGCCATGATCTAGTCCTTTTGAGGTTATGAAAGGTGTGCTATGTGACTAATTCATTTCACTAATATATGACAACCACTTTCATAATGGAAAAATTACTTTCCTAGATAATTTGTTTTTTAACAACTTATCGCAGCTGTTAGCCTCCTAAGGGTGTGTATTTTCCACTATGCAGAAAACTGGCAGGGAAGAAAAGAATGCTGATAGACTTAAAACCTGCATTTAACTTCAAAACAGAAGTTTGTGGGTTGTTGTTTTTTTAATATTTATAAGCTATGGTCTTTGAGGTTTTTGCTCAGAAGACAACTATGTATTTCATGAGGCCTCTGTTTACAAAAAGAAAAATATAATTCTTTTTGGGGGAAAAAACCACCCTAGATCACGCTGCAGGAAAAGGTGATTTAGTGCAGCAGTGTTCCAGAGTACTCAGATGGAAATTCAGTTCAAGAACTTTGCACTGAATTTAGGGCACGGATTTACCAGTTGGCTCTGTTCTTGCACTGCACTTAAATGTACTGCTGTATTCATACTGAACTGAATGGGATTTGCTGTAGAGGTAAAAAGCAAGACTCACTCTCTTTTGAGTTTAATACAGAGTAATGACTCTGCTGACTGAGTAGAGCAATTCTGATTTATACCACTATAAGCAAGAGAAAAGCCAGATTAGGAACGTACCTCAAAGTGACAGTGTTCAGATGTGTAGTTCATCTTTGTTAATCAAAACATTTATAATGAAATGCACTATTCACTGCTCTTACCATTCTCTCCATAAAAGTACTGGGAAATGAATTGTATTAGTAATGAGGACCCAGTCTCCAAACATTACTCTCCTCATGGTGACCCTTCTTCAGTGTAAATTTAATCCCTTTAAATGAGGTATAACTTGGTACCAGAGAATACAGAATTGGCTGGTTTACAGTGTGTATGCACAAACAGAAAGACAACAGAATTGGGGGATAGATATACAGAGCTAACATGTACCAGATCTCTTCCTCTGCCCAAGGCTGGCACAGAAGAGGAAAAATATTTCCTCCCTTCCTGCCTTTGACATTCAGATTCACTAGACACACCCTCAAGTGTCTTATTTGCTCTTCTCCATTTGTGTTGGCCATTCCTTTCTAACAGGCCATTCTCCTCTGTCCAAGACAAGCAGCTAGGCAAGCAAATGCTGCTATACCCTGGCTAGGAAGTTCCTATAAGCATGGGAGTTTCCCCTGGGGAGGTTTTATCTGGGCCATTTTTTGATGCAAACGTCTTACTGGAAAAAAGAACTGGCCCGACAAGGTCTGGATGCCTTGCTGAGAGACAAATACCAGTTAGCATATATAATATCCAGTACTGGTGGGGAAAGTGAGAAGCAAGCAACCAATAATTTTTAACTTAAGCAACAAGCTGCACTCCTCTGACTCCACTTTTCCCCAAATCGGCTTGTTCAACTCAGTACATGCTATTTGTGCTTTATGGGACTAAGAGTCTAAGCCAGTTTACTGGTGAAAGTAACAACTTTCTCATTAAATGTTAATGGCAATGTTTTAATTAGTCCCAGGGTTCTGGTAGAAAGTGAAGTCCTTCCTTCAATAACCAGCAGTTACAGATGCAGTAAGTGTTAATAACCTAATAGGAGGCAGGCATATATTCCATCACCCAGAAAACGAATGCCATGTAGCTTTTGATGGACTGCTCACACTTTAAACCAAAAAAACTGGTTGATTTTTAGTATGCAGAGCTGGTCTAGCTCCAGCACCTAAGGCTTCAAACCCATCATGTTGTTTCCCATTTCTCTCAGACCCGATGTTTAACATGCTGTACAATTTGAAGCTCAAAATGTCACCTGGTTTAGAGGTGGGGAGGAGAAGAAAGTCAAACAGGAGCAGCAACCATTCTCAGACTTTTAGAAATCACAGATTTAAATAGCTTCCGATCCAAGTTTTTCAAGTCAGAAATGGACTTTTATAAAGAAGCAAGATTATGCATGGGTTTATGTGAAATGGGAAGGGGCTGCATTTGTGTGACACCCAAAAGGATTTAATGGGAACAGCAAAGGAACAGTTTTATCAAATGCTGGCCTAAAGGCCAGCTGAAGCAACCAGCTGGTTTTCATCTCTATGCAAGTATCCAGTTATACTGCCCTTCTTCCCCCATCTCTCTAGCCACCAAGGTTTTAGTTGGGGGACACTTTGTCTTGAAGGGAGCCCGGCAATTAGCAAGAAAAACCCAGTATGGGGCTTTTAAAAGGCTGTGGTATCTTTAGGGATACAATAACCTTCAGGGATACTGTATCCTGGATAAGAGAGGTTTTTGAAAGGTTATTGCCTCTTCAGGGATACAGTCACCTTTAGCAATACTGCATCTTTAGGGATAAAGAGTTTTCACTTGGATTGCTCAGACCACTTTTGGATCCTTGTTTTTCTACCCTAGTAAAAAAAAGTAGACTGCCACTTCATTTGCTTAAGTAAACTTGCCAGCTTAGGACATGTCTTCTGAGCTTTTCAGTTTAGGAAGTAAACTGAAGAAATCTTGGGCTGCACAAAGAAATCTTTTTGTCGTGGCCAAGAGGCAAGACTGGTTTCAGCAGCGGGCAGGGCTTTTGCAGTGATCCAAGGCAGTCTTCCAGCCTCAGCACTGCTGTGGGTGAGGGAGGGAGTTCTCAAAACGCAACCCGACATCAGCACGGTGCTTGGGTGCACTAACAAGACCCCATTTACTGTAGTTTCAGTACAACAGGCAGCAATCAGGCAATATGAGTGTCAACTACACAGCATTGTGCTCTAGCGATTTTCCTCTGTCTTGCTTTAAAACAGTTGTACGATAGGCTGATAACTTTAATCATTTTCAACTCGGTCATACAATGGATGCCGGCTTCTGAGGCATGACTTACTGGATTCAGATTGAAGCTCAGTATCTCTGGCTTGATTTCTAGGCAGCCGAGGAAGCAGGGAGCGTTACTTGTCCTGCAAAGCACTCGGCATAACAACAGGCTGTTTGGTGCCACTCCTCTAAAGCGGTGGTTCCAGATGGTTATCACTGGGTAGCCTCAATCCAGCTAAAAGGCTCTGCTGATAGCTCTTATCCAAACTCCACCTAGAACAAAAAAGAAAATGCAAAGGAGTGGGTATGTAGCAGAGGAAGAGTATTCAGACATTCCCAAGGATTCAACAGGGTCTCTCTACCTCCCACCCCAAGACAACCTCTAGTGCTGTCTGTCCTACTGCCTGTGCTTTCCTTACAACCAGTTTACAGTACAGTGAGAATTTAGCACGTGACTCTTGACATGACAGTAGTTCCATCAAAAACATTTGGGATCCTCTGCAGCTTTGCCTGGCCTTATTCATAAAAACCTTACAAAAGTAACCACACATTCTTTTGCATGAAACCACTCCTGCTGGCTCTCTGAACACTTCTAGCAGTAAAAAGAAGGTAACAGGTCAGGTATTTCAGTCCTACAACTAAATATAATTTTCACAATAGACATTCCTCCTGTACAGCATTTCCTCTGTTGGTAATAACAAATCCACAATAGTCCATGCACTGGGACTTCTTGTTTACCAGTTTATCCAATTTTTGTGAACTAGCCTATCTGAAAACAGATATAATCATTCTTCTAATGGCACTTTGTGTTTACCAGTCTCTGCACATGCAGCATTTTTCTCTGTACATGTACCAGGAGGAAAAAAGTAAAGGAACTAGTGCTTTTAAGGATTAAACATTATAGGCTGCAGGCAAGATCTTTAAACCAGCAAGCTCTGTGAGAAGTGGATTAAGAAAACCTGACATCCTCCAGATTTGGGCCTCTTGGAGTCTCCAAGAGAGCACAGTTCCCTGCAGCCTCTACCCTGCAGAGAAGATTCAGACCTCCTTCAGTATCCAGCCACCTGCTTCCACAAAATTCTAATACCTTCAATATAGTAAAGACCCCGTGCCTCTCTGTCAGGTCTGTTACACCAGGGAGGGACGTTCCCAAACCGATTATCCACTGATGCAGATACACCCATAACACACTTGCCAAGAACAGTTATTTCCACAGGAAACCAGTCTGAAGGACGTGCAAGTCAGTCACTAACAAAGCCAGGCAATTTTCAAACCAGATCCGACAGAAACGAGACTTTCGCCCGTTGGTCGCACAGCCTTAATTAATAGGACACTTTGCAATTAAACTTCAATGACATCTTTTGAAAACAAGTTTTACACCTACTCTACTTCTTTTGGACAAAACAGTCTGCTCAGCTGTATTCCCAGCTGTATGTTTTGTTTTCCCAGCCCACTGGCAGCCACAGCTACTTAGGAGAGTAAGTTATGTCAAGCGCTAGGCTTTCTCTACAGTACGTATTACATCACCTTTCCTGAGAAACTTGTCTGAGCAGATCCCTTTTCTTGCTTTCTTCTTTCACAGTGTCCTTCACATTCCTCCTTCAATATTTGTCATCCTCTCTGTGGAAGCTTAATTGCTGGCATTTTAAGGAAAGGTTACATAGCAAAAGGGTCACTAACAGTGCTTTTTTTTTTTTTATCCCTATCCCATGCTCCTAGAGAGAAAACTGAAGCATGTGGCACCTTCAGAGAAAGGTTTTCCTTCAGAAAAACCTACAGCATTTATTGCTGGTTTCAGAACAAGAAAAGGAATTTGGAGCATAAATTACCTGGGTCATTTTAATTCTAACAGTGAAGAAGTAGGGAGGAGAAAAAGCAAAAAACAAAACACAACAAAGAGCAAATTACACTGCGGTAAAAGTAGAAAGCCAGATCCCTGTATTTCAACCTCACTCCTGAATCTTAGGTGACTGTCTCCCTGAGGTCTCTGTGCCTCTGCTTGCTTCTTTATGAGTCCTGGTCCTTATGAAATGACCTTGGAAGTCAACAGTCATGAAGTCTTTCAAAATGTCCTCTAGATAAAATGTACCAGTTGAAGTCTGGTCCAGAAACAACTAAGGTGCTGGGAGCCTGCCCTATTCAGGTCCATAGGCTTCAAAGTAGGCAATGTAAGAAAAAAGTACGTTGAGTCTGGGGCCAGGATTTGGAGTAAGTTGGTAATAGAGCCTAGGGGAAAAAAGATAAACCTTTCCAACCCTAGATGTATGAACTTGGATGGCTTAATATACACACCCATCAGTGTGAACATGGGCACACACGTGTGTGAGCTGGCACAGGAAACAGCTGCTTGCTGTTTGTTTATGAGGGCTCTTTTACAGTCCCTCACTGCAGCAAGGCAGTGGTACTGTCTGTTGTAGGGCATCAGCTCAAAAGCATGGTAAGGATACTTACTTTGTCAGAACGCGGCTGAACGTGAAGTTGGGAAGTATCATCTATTCAAATTCAGCTCCTTCTTCTAAACACAGTAGCTCCCACATGATCTTCTTGAGTAGTCTGAGTTTTTCTGTACAAGCAACAGAGAAGGAAATCTAGTTCTCAGTCTAGGGAAGGAAGGACGGCTAAATGCACGCTGTTAGCCGGGGCAAGCTTATTATCTCTGCCTGTTTGAGAGCCCACTGAGGTTGAACAAAATCTTTTTCATTAGCTATAGCAGAGTCTTTATTACCCTCCATTTGAACGATCTGTTTAGGGTTAAGCATTTCTTGAAAAACTCACTGCTTTTCTTCCCAAGCGTTTTCCATTCCGTGGTACTTAGTAATGCCTCAATTTAGCAAAGTGCTGAACGATCTGTGTCATGTTTAACGTGAACTGTAACTGAAGCACCCTGTGCCCTGCAGTGGTGCTCTCTGAACCTCTATTTTTTTTAAGGGATTTGTGAGCAAACAACTGAAAGGATCCAAGCAAGCTATTTTGAGCAGGCTTAAATTTAGTACAAATAGGTCCTCATCTGTACTGGAAAACTTTTAAAGGAGCCAAAACCAAACCAAAACAAAAAAACCAACCAAACAAAGAAATCTGAACACACTGTGCTTTCAACAGCAAAATCATCTAAAAATTAGATTCATCCTTTCAGGATCAGCAATCTGGACAGATGACTAAAGCAATGGATAATAAAATAGCCAAGCACTGGGTACTCAGTTAATTGTACCAGCATGCTGTTGATGGTATACAAACAATGCTAAAAGAATAGGAAATTATTAAAGCAGAAGGCAATATTTCTTTTACTATTCAGCTGGGATTACTGCTTAGGAAGTCACTATTACACATTCATAATACATACTAGAAGTGAGTGCAGGCACAAACTTGCCTGTTACCCAAATGAGTATGACTAGTGCTGAATGGTTCTCTTACTAATCTTTTCTCAGTGCCTGAACTTCGCTTCCAGAAAGGCAAGATTATTTGGGAGGTTCTGTTTTCACACTTAACTGCAGAATCAGGCACAAGGAGCTCTTTCAGAAGCTCTCTGGGTTTTAGTTTCTTCTGAACAGAAGGAACATCAAAGAGTAACAAAGCCCAAAGCACCTGCTCTGAACTTGGTTTGCTGACCTTCCGGTTGTGTGTTAGACTGGGAATTTCCTTCTTTTTTGGGGGGAATGTAGTAAAGATGAGAAGGAAAAAATAAAATAAAAGTGAAAACTAGGTCAAAGTAGTATTCTCTTCTTGTTCCAGTTGACTTGTTTAGGATTTTGTCACTGGCCTCTGCTAGACCAGGAAAGGCTTCAGTGTATGAGAAATGCCAGTAGAAGATCAGATCAGAAGGGGCCACAGCAAACCAGTGCATGCCATGGGGCCACTGGCATGGCCAGACCCCTCCCGTGGTGCAGTGTGATCCCTCTGCCCCTGTCGACAGAAACCACTCACAAGACCACGTGGGTACTTTCCCACTTTTCCTGTCTTAGGAGTCTCAGGTTAAGAGGCAGATGCCTTGTGCCAGTCGATTGGGAAATGTCAGGCATGAGGTGTGTCTTCCAAAAGGTCTGAATCAGGATCGCAGCGCCCAAGGCGTCTGCCTAAAGCAAGGAGGCAGTCTCAAGCCAGACTACCCTTCCCCCTTCCTGAAGTGCCGGAGTTGCTGATTTCCCCCCTTGCCTTTCCAGTTGCTACGAATTTCTGTTAGAAAGGGATGATACAGGAACTTAAATTTCTAAAGCACCAAAAAATGCTGCAATGAGAGATTCTGGTAACGCACTGAGGAGCCCCGGGTGCCACATGCAGAAGCCTCGCAGATGGGTTGCTGCTTCCAGTAAAACCAACTGTGTTAGTAACAGACTGGAAGCTGTGGCTTCCACAGAGAAATAGCAGATCGGGGACAAACGAAGGGACGTGAAATAGAAAGGGAATTTCTGACCAAACTTTGCCCCACCATCTTCCACCTTTACGCCCTTCTCTCCTCCCACTCCGTCCCTCGCCTTCCTGCCCTTTTGCAAGCCTAGAAAATGGCGCAGGTTGTGTCACGACTACGTATCGCTCGTCAGGGATTTGCCTCCTCCCTCTCCATGTAAGCCGAGCGTTCCCAGCGAGCTTTACGGGGTGATGATGAGTCAGTGGCCCAAAGAACTGACAGATGAGATGTGGTGTTTTGATTCTGCTCTAAGCATGGCAGTCTTCCCCATCCCCAACCACAGCGGAGGGGGTAAACAAACAGGCTGCGGCTGGGAGCGACACCGGTAACGTTCCCAAAACCTGCAGCTTCCAGTAAAAGCCCCGTGTTTTCTGGGTTCCTTTTTTTTTTTTGCTACCAGGCTTTGCTGGATGTTTACTCAGCGACACGCTGCGTTAGAAGTTGCAACATTCATCTTTAAGCATTCATTACCAAGGCATGATTGCTTCAAAAATCCACTGCCTGAGGCCGGGGCCTCGGAAGTGGAAAATGTACTTTCAGAAAGAGATGAGAACAAATGCTGAGCCTTTTAATTGCAGGTTAGTACAAATGACTAACAGTAAAGCAAAAATCGTTCGGATGTATTTGTTTTTTTGAATGTCAAATCCAAAACTTAGCAGTGAGTTGCCTGGTGTTTCTTTTCTTCCCCCTTGCTCTTCTTTTTTGTAAAAAATCAAAGAAGCTGATTTGGAGAGGTGCGGGAAGTGCATTTCTAAAATGTACTCTAAAAAAAAAACCAAACAGGAAAGTAATTTACTAGAAAGAAAAAGAAAAGGCTAAATGATGCATGCAAAGTCAGGCAATTAGTTGCAATAGTTTTTGGACAGTTACCGTGCTCATTTAGAGTTTCAGTTCGGGATGAAACCTGCAGTGACTCTCAACATCTGACTCCATCTTCCTCAGTTCTACTCAAATCTACCTTGAATTACCAACAGTCTAACAACGCATCGGGCCTGTTACATCACATGTGACAACGCACGATTAAACCCTGCTGTGACTCAACATCACTGCATTGGCTGTCCTGGCCTGAAGCCAACAGAACCATTATAATAGCAAAGGCATCTTCCACTTGCACCTCTCTGGCCTTGCTGCTGGCAGACTGGGGACAGCCCTGCGGGAGCACCTTTGCAGGCCATCAGAGGCACCTTTTATCCCACAAAGGTACAGAACTTGTTCATTCTTATCCCCAAGAGCCCCTCTGTGTTGGCCGTGCCTGGGAGCACACAAGTGTGATGCGAGATGTAACTCATGGCGTGGTGGGCCTGAGGCTGGTTTCTTGCATGACTACAGGAGCGACTGTAAGGTCACGGTCCTAAGGTTGCAGTTATGCTCCAAATGCCAAAGAGACTCCAAATTGTGACACTCATCTTTCCTAATGCTGACGTTCACCAGGAACCTCCAGTTCTGCTTCTGGGTGTGCTCAGAAGCACTTCTGACCTCGTATCACTGAACAGCTTGGTGCCTGCCTCCCTAGGATTGAGAAATGCCATGCCACTTCAGTACCAGAAGGGCCTGATCCACCACGTCTATAAAAAAATTGCCTAACCCATCATGTTTCATCCAAAGGACGAACACAAGAAGATGGTGGTCATGATAGTGCTTGTGTCCCATCTCCTCTCCCCTCTTTCTTCTATCTAACAGTTCTGTACTGAAAGCTTTATCCCCATGACCTGGGAGATCTGTTTTCAACATGCTCCAAGTACGTTCTCGTGGTGAGTCAGTCTGCACCCTTTAGTTAGATGGGAAATAAAAGACCTTTACCTCATGGACATCCTTGCCAGGCCTGTCCTGCAGACCCTTTCCCACAGGCCAGTTTTTACAGGATGGCCCATGACCACACTGTGAAGAGTTTCCTCCCCACTGGCTGCCAGTGCTTCAAAGCGCTCAGCTCACACCTCTCCTTGTGACCCTGCAGCTAACAGTCGTTATTTTCTGTGCATAGGTTTGGTGGGGTTTTTTCTCAGTTCAAAGTATGGAGAATGCTAACAGCCATATGCTGCGGGTCAGCAGAGCAGTGCTGCATCAAAAACATTGCAATGGCAGAAAAAATTGTTGCATGCTCTACGGAAAAGATGGGTGAGGGCACAAATTATGCTATCACCTAGCCTGGAATAATGCTGAAGCACTGCCCTTGTTGAAGGAAATACATTTGGTTTCTTCCACGTCTGGCTGTCTGGAGTAAATCCTGGTGCAAACGACACAGTTGACTCACATTTCCCCTTGGAGATACCAATGGATTTGTTCCAGAAGCGAGCTCAGGAACTGGTAGGTGTCTCACATACTGACTGACCACAGGTAGCATGAATGATCAGGAAACACATCCCTGGAGAAAAACAGGCATGTGCCAAGCTAGTAGTACAGACACAGCATTTTTAAGTGGTAGCTGTTCTACTCTGATGGAGTCCATGAGGGGAGGTACCTGTGCTGAGCTCACTCTACTCAAACAAAGCGTTAAGCAGAGGCACCAAACCCAAGTGAAACACAGTGCTGTACAGCAGCCCTCAGTTGGTGTGATCAAGTAAGTAATGACAATGTTCATTTTCTCAGCATTCCTTCTTCTCATACTTTCAAATAATTCAGGTGGGTGCTGCATTTGTAGGGTGATGATGCCTGGAATTGTGCAGGAGGAAAGTGAGGCTTGCTCTGTTTCCCATCCTCCCCTCTTTGTGAGCAATCCAGTGACCAATTTCAGTTCTATCACAGGTACAACTGGGAGACCAAGAGGAGTCTCCTGTGCCCCTGCCCTCTTCAGCGTCACTGCTGCTTTATGGAAACCCAGCTGCCACTATGTTTTCCTGACTGCCTCTACAATGATTGTCAAGGGCAGAAAATATTAATTAAATTTTAATTAATAAATTGAATACTGTGGGGTTAATTATAGCTATTTGCAGGGAGTGTATGGGATTTGGAGGGCCTACCTTCTGGTGTTTTTGCATAAAGTGTTGCCTCTTCCTCTAAGCTCTAATTAGCTGCCTTTTTTGTTTTGTTTCGTTTTGTTTTTTTAATAGCCAGTCTCCAAATGATTGCTCAGTAGCTCTCATTTTGTTTCTCATCAGCAGATCTCCAGCACAGCTGCTACAGAAGGGAACCAGTGCTGCTGTTTGCCTTGCAGGGAGCAGGTGATAAAGAATCTATCAGAAGTGGTGTAAACCAACAACAAAACAAACAAACAAAAAACCCACCAAAAAACCCCAACAAACTCAAACATAAAAAAAAAACCCAAACCAACCAAACAAACAGAAACCAACAAGAGGCCTAGCCCCTAATATTGTCTAGCTACCGGACTGCATGAGAAACGAAGGATACAAGCAGAAATAAGAAGGAACAGCAACACCTGAGGTCAAAATTTCTCAGTTCATATGCAGCCCTCTTGTCCAGCTGCATGTTCTGCCTTCCTCCATATGCATACCACCAGCAGACAAGCACGTGGGAAAAGCAGGCTGTTCCAGCACCAGGTCAGCCGCGAATGATTTCTCCTCGGCTCCTTCTTTTCAACCTACACGTTTCCTTCTTAGTGGTAAAATCGTTTTAAAATTGAAAAGGACTTAATTATCTGAATTCTAAAGCCAGTTACTTCCAGCCGCTCAGCGTGTAGCTGTAAAGAGCACGGGTCCTTTCAGGACACCGTTAAACCAAAGGCACACAGTAAACACACTGTGCCCAGATATCAGGAGTTTATTCCAGCCAGCTCTCCAATGTCATGCCGCTAGATGCAAAATAAAAAGCGCCTAAGAACCGGCACAGAAGAGAGCTTTGGGAGTTTTTTTGGATGTTGCTTTGTTGGGTTTTGTTGGGTTTTTTTTTGCAAACGCGAGCAGCGGGCAGCCTGCTGCTTTCCCTCAAGTGTCTGCTCCTGCCTGGTAGTGGTCCCAACTGCTTGGCTGCCACAGAAGGGGAGGAAGGCAGAGGCTGGAGGACGAGGACCGGCAGCGATGCCGCGGCTGGCCTGGTGCCTGCCTTCCCCTTCCCACCGCAGCAGCTGGCTCTGCGTGGCAGGCACAGGGAGACGGGTTTTGGCTCCCGCTGAGGTGAGACGGGGGTGAAGAAAAGGGGGAAAAAAATATTTTCCAACCAAGAGCAGTAATGCTAATAAGAGAAAATGGGGAGAGACCGGCCAACATGGAAAGCAGGGTATCCCCAAAACCCAGCATGGATCCCTGTGGTTTCTGAGGTTGGAAAACCATTGCCTGAATTATGAAAGCTATCTTCCAGCTCAAGAAAGGAGACACAAAAGCCAGAATCGTTCTTGCAGAAAAGCCTAACTTGTCCGGCTCCTCAAGCGTGCTTGAAAATTTTATCCACTTCCCTCTGCAGCGAAAGGGTTTCACTGCCCAAGGGGCACTGAGGAGCCGAGGGCTCTCAGGCACCAAGGTGTCTCCCCACCCTGAACTTCAGCTGCGAGTGTCAAAACCCTGCTCCGAGTCTACCTTCCACGGCCACAGAGATTCCCTGAAACCGGAGAAGGCAAAGCACCGCGTCTCCTTCTTTAGAATGGTGTCACCTAAGAAATGGTTGCCAGCACGTGTGGTAACTCAACTGCTCGCGCAACTGCTGCAAGACACCCTTGAGAAAAACAAACCCTGAATGGTGTCTTCAGATGGGCTTTCCCCCACTTCACCAGCAAAAACTAATGTTGTGTTGAGGAGGTAAAGGTCCCGCTGCTTAAAGCTTCCGCTCCTCACAAGGCTCAGTCACTCAAGCGGTGAGATCCCACTCGCACCTGTGACCATGGGTCACCCCCCACGCTGGTCAGAGGCCTGGAGCCGGTCAGGGAGAGGGCAGTCTTGGTTGCCGAGAGCCTTTAAGGAGGCTGAGCCCCGTGGGCGGCGAGGCTGCCTGCAGCCGGGCCGGGGCCGAGGCCAGGCCCGGGCGGGAGGAGAGCTGCCGGCTAGGCCCGGGCTGCCGCTGCCACCTTCCGGACACAGGCGTCATGCACCTTCCCCTCGGCATGGGAGCAACGCTGCCAAGAAAGCCTCCTCGTTTCACTACGCAGCGCATCCCGCCTGCTGGGGAAAAGGACGTACCGCGAGCTCAGAAAAACGCTCCCTCCTTTTGGCATCTCCCGTTCGCCAAGCGTTTCTCAGAAAGAGCCGAGCGTGAGAGAAGCAGAGACGAGACAGTGGCACCTGCCTGAAGAGACAGCTGTGCGTTTTAGGCCAGGGAGGAAAAGCAGGGGCACCCAAGGGGCAGCCTGGTTAACACCAGCGGCACCGTCGCAGGGGCTCAAGGAGTGTTAAATTTCAGCAAGGACCAGCCTGCAGAGAAGGCTCTGAGCGGTCTTGCTGTCCGATTAGCTTTAATGGTCACGCGTGAAGGCAGACACCTTGAAGTCTTGCCGTTTATGTCATCGACGGTCGTGTCCTCGAAGGGAACTGCGCTCTTCAACGTCCAAACCACAAACTGTTGAGCGTGGTTACGCCACAGGGATTACTGAGAGCAAGGCTAAGGTTAGAGAGGCCACCTCACCCTGAAAGAATCCAAAATTGCATCCCCTGTGGACAGCAGCAGCAGTTCTAACCTATGTCATATAGCTGCAGAGTGGGACCTGATCCTCCAAGCAGCAAACAAGATGCATACAACCCCGCCCACGCAGTAAGCCTGGGAACAACTTTTACTGCAGAGAAGGTCTCCAAAGAATGTTTTGAAGAGCACAGTAGGGAGCAGCTGACCAGGAAAGGCTGTGAGGTCGGAAAGAAATGCCTGAATTGGCAGAAAGCAAGAATAAGCCAAAAGGAAGAGCTGCGGGGACAATGCAGAAGGCAGGCAGCGGCAGCAATGAGAAGGCGCAGGCTGAAGGGCACGGTGCTGCAGAGCTGCTCCCTGAAGACTTGTTCTTCTGCCCCAAACTAAGACGGAGCCTAAGAAACGTGGAGTTTGAAGCTGTAAAACGCTGGCAGCGGCTGCAAACATGCAGCACTCAAAACAAAGGGCCTGGATTTAGCGGCAGCTTTTTTAGGGATTATTTTAACACGGGATGGTGGCAACAGAGGCGATGGAGACCCAGCAGGTCTTAGGAGGTGCAGAGGTAATGAAACGTGGCCCACGATGGGAACTTAAATGACCTAAGTATTATACGGAGGCTGCTGCTTTTCTCTACAGCGAATTATACTTGTTTCCATTTCAGAGACCGGGGCACTGCAGTGACGTGGAGACAAGCTGGAGGACCCATAAGGCCAACGTACAGCAATGGTAAGGCAATATATTTATTTCAGAAATGTAAGCTACTTGAAGTATGTACTGATTACATTTATTTGAAATCTGTCAAGCCTTCCTTGAATATGCACAGAGCTTAGCGATAAATGGGGACCGTGTGGTGATTTGAAGCCACGCTGCAGTGTGTTACTGTTACGCAACCTCGTTTCAGCTGCTGACCCATCTAGGCTGTCAGTTCTTACATCTGGACTCCACTTGAGTTCAGTCGCTGGGTAGCTGGCCCGAATGCATGCAGTGCTGCTGCTTGTTTGTGCAGTGGCTTCACAGGGTTGAATATAGATTTATGAAAAATAGTAATTGGCTATCTTCCACTATGGTGTGAACGGACTAACCGATGGTAATGAGAGTTTACGTCCAAACATCTTACTTCCTACTGCTGTTAAGTCTCAGTTCTCATAGCTGTCTGGGACAGACGTGGACAACTCCTGTATGAAATAAGTTTTGGCAGGCTCTGGGATTCTGAGCCCTGCAGAAAGGGATTCATAGCTACGCTTCTCTCCAGCACCGGTACTTGACAGTATTGTATGCTTTATAACGAAGGGAGTCAGTGAAATACTTTTACTCTACTTGGCTACTACACCGAGGAAACAGCAAGGTCTCTTATCTATAAATTTTATCATTTCCAGTCTGTACTGATTATAAAAGCATCTTCAGCATGCAAGCATCTGTTTAATGCATTTTGACCCAAAAGCAGGGCATTTGCATTAGTATTCCCACTAGAACGTTTGTCCTTTCATGTCCGTGCATTAAGGCCCTGTTTAAAATCTGTCCATGTCCCTAATCTCTCTGGGGGGCTTTCCCTGAATATTCAATGCTAGTCCACAGTCTGTAACAAAAGAGGGAGGGGAAAAAAAAAAAGAGACATTGAACAGTGTTTATGCATAAAGTTCAACAGCCTTTTCACATAAAAAACATACGCACGCACAATAGCACCTCAGCTACAGAGCCTGGCATTTCCACAGCAAAGATCTGACAGAAGTTTTTCAAGTTAACTAACGTACAATAAGGGCATAAGGCATCTGAGCTCCAGATGCACTCATTCAGGCAGCCAGGGCCATAAATAAAATAGAAAAGAATGCTCTGACTCTTCACATTGGTATTAGATGGACATGTTGAAGGTCCAGCAGATGGGTTTTGCTGTCTCAGCTTTTACCTGTGTCACAAAGTAAATGCATAAAGCTGCTTACTGGCTCCTTCAATTCAAACCCCTTGCATTTGCTCCCATATGCTTCCGTGAAGATACAGCTAATTTAAACAATGAGCAAAATCCTACCCCCCAGGGAAGCTGATGGCAAAACTCCCACTGGCTCCAGCAGGCTCTGAGTGTTGCTCAACGTGAATGCAATTGGCTGAACTTGACTAACAGCATAATCAATACTGTAATCAAATTTGTATTCTTTCATCTACAAATTTGCCACCCTACCTCTGCTCCAGGTCCCGCTGTCGCCCTGTGCTTCTCATGGACGGGTAAAACCAGCACCAGAGCTGCTGCCACCAAAACTGGGCTCATTGCAGCCTCGGCCCGTGCTGACAAGCAGCTCCTTTCCATGGAGGGGTGAGAAATACTCTCTTGAATTTGGACAACATACCAAAACATTTTTGTCGTACCATTAATTTCGTTTTGCTCAGCCTACATGCTGTTCTAACACAGTTCCTATGAAGCAGAAAAATGGAATCCTGCACTTGAACGACAGCATATCAGATAGCAAGAAATTTCTGATTTTCAAAGAAGTTTGCCAGTTGAGAAATGAGGGGTTTTCCCCCCTCACACAGGGACTTGTTCATGATCCTCATCATCCAGTCTAGGTTTTATAAACATCCAAGTATCCTTTTTGAAGCCAGTCGACTGTTTGGGCAGATGGCGTGGAAATTTTACAGTCCATTTCATCCCTGATGCCTGCAGTTAATGCTGGCTGTTAATAATGGGAGACACACACGTGGATACTGCATTCTGAAGTGTTCCGATAAGGCAATAAATTGGTAAAGGTAGATTCCTCAGCTCAACACATACTAGAAGTACATCCTCTAAACTGTTTATTTGGTTGACTTCAGGAAAAATTGTGCAGTGTGAACAACTAACCAACAATTCCTAGCTTAGTATTTCTGCAAAATCAATTCTCTTTGTCTTTCTTAAGCCTTACTAGAACACATCTGCTCAACTGTACCACTTGGTTTAAAAATATAACCATTTGTGTGGCCATATTCAGTTTGGTTTCTGTGAATGATCGCCATTTGCCACACTTGGCTCTGATCTGCAGGTCTCAGATCCTCTTGCCAGAAATACACACAGCAATTTAAAGGTACGTTTGGCACATTCCATTTCAAAACCAGGGAATACTTTTTTCCTCTCAAGATAAATTCCCAGCATTGAGGATGAGGAGATGACAGGGAGAGGAACACCCAGTCTGGGACTCCTTAAGACCAAAGTCTGGATGAGGAGGAAGCAAACAGGAACCTCCAGGGACAGGAGGTAGAACTGGCAGCAGGGGAACAGGCACCAAGGGAGCTGCCAAACTAATGCACGGCTTGCCCATGATTGGTTATGTCCTTCCAGAGACCACCTTTAAGAAGCAGCACCCGACTCAAGCAGCTCTTGCAAGCTGGGCTCCATTCATCTTTCTCAGCACCTTGGCTCAGTACCTCCCCACAGTGTCCATCTCTGCCTGCTCTCAAAAGCACCCCCAATAATGCACCCCAGCTTCCAGTCAATGCACTGCTGTGTAATACAGCTTAGGGAAAGGCAGAGGAAGAAAAGAATAAACATATTTGAGGATCAATGACTCAGACTAAGTAGAGAACGCTTAAAGCAAGTTTGTTTCGTCAATGGCAGTGCTCTGCTGTTTGCTTTACCCCTTTTAGACTGGGTCATCCCAATTCTTTTTCTCCATTTAATGGTGACATAACTAAGTGGCCAGGAAGAAGTTGTCTCACATATCATGAAAGCCCAGAATGCAGTAATCATAGGAGGCCACTGTTCAAGACAAAGCCATGAACTTTACTTTTAAGAATGTGCTGGGCTATAATTCTGAAGAATGCATTTACTAGCAAACTCCCATTTTTACAAGCTGCAAATCAAGACACAGCTCCCTTCAGCGCTTGACCAACTTTATGAATCATGAGCCCTGCAGTGCATTGCCATGAGACTTTGCTTTAGAAACA
Source organism: Actenoides lindsayi (assembly GCA_025331215.1). Lineage (NCBI taxonomy): Eukaryota > Metazoa > Chordata > Aves > Coraciiformes > Alcedinidae > Actenoides > Actenoides lindsayi. The sequence goes on from WTSP01026213.1 coordinate 29,939, forward strand.
GAATTGTTTGTTCAGCAGCAGAACACCCCAGTTCAGCCTTCTCTTTCCATGACTGTGGCTTAGTCCTGAACCAGAATGAAGCAGCTCTGGGATTACACCTGCACTTAATGTCCTTTTAGTATCTACCATATTCAGCATAAAAGCATTGTGGTGAGTTTCTAAGTCTGATATCTGCTTAATTAAGCAACATTTTCAATATCTGGCTCCTTTGCAAAACTAGGCAGCTAAGTAAAAGTCTAGTGCAGAGTCAGTCATGTGATTTTTATTTTTTTTTTGGGGGGGGGGGGGGAGGCAGTGCTAGAGGTTTCCCAGATATCCCTTATTTCAAAGCAGGAAAAAAACAATGGCCAGCTCTGTACCAAACCACAGGTCAACAGATTTCAATGGTCCAAGGTTAAAATTGGCCTCCAGCTAGCTACACAGACTTATCCCACATGTACTAAACAGGAAACTTTTAAAGCTTAAAAATAGTTACAATTAAGTGACTGTAAAAGGATTTTTTTTAATGTACATGAAGACTAGAAGCTTTGAAATGCTTGTGTTTGACACTTCCCCTGTAGCACAGCAAATCTGAGTTTTTCTCTCCTGCGCGGGCAGTGGGTTGAGTTTTATTTTGCTGTTTTGTACTTTTTTCTTTCACAAATCAAGCTGTCAGCAGCACGGGAAGTAAATCTGTAGCTGGGACACGTAAGAACTCTGTTCTGAGACTGCATCGCTGCCCCCAGGAAAGTCAGCCTTGGAAACAGGAGCACTCGTGAGTATCTTAGCACACAGTGAAAGGCTTTTCACTACAATTTATTCAGCTGAAAAGTGAAAACATAATTCAACTTAAAAACTCCAGAGATTAGAGCTGCTAAAAGTATGTGGTCTCTGCTGAGTTTCCTACTACTGCAGGCCACAACCTCTAATTTAGAGTACTGTGTTTGAACAACTGCTTTGGTGGGGACAGCACTTTAGGGCTGGGAGAGAAACGTAGTTTTCTTGGACTGATATGAAAGCTAAACAATAATATATGTTCCTCTCGTACTACCACAACCACTCCCGAAGCTAAGGGAGTCCAGCTCAACACCAAAGGGCCATGCTGAGTATGGCTGTTGCTACACAAATTGCTTTAGTCTGCTCTTAACTTCTTCCTCTGCTCCTTACTCACTGCCCCATATCACAGCTAGTAGCTGTACTCTCCATGTGCCCGGCCTCCATCCCCAGCTGATCCATGTCAGATGCCACATCTAGCCACCACTTCCCAGGTGGCCCAGTTTACCTAACCTCAATCTCCTGCTGGGCCCTGGCACCTATCTCGACCATCAGATGCACCGTGCCCAACCAGCCCAGCTATGTAATTAGCAGTGCAGCTGCACAGCCACCAACCTGCCAGCGCGCATGCGGCAGACCACTTCTTGGCAACTATTAATCATATATTGCAAAAGAAACAGTCCCTTAACGCAGGCAAGTCTTTCCACTCCCGAACCATGTAAAGGACATAAAAGCTTTTGGCCACGCAGAAAAGCGAACAAAATGAGTGGTAATTAACTTTGATGACTACAAAGGCTAACAGCTTCGGCGCTCGCAAAGGGGATCAGAGGCAGCTGAGCTGAGAAAGAACTGTAGCAGAACAAGTATTTGCCTGGGAGCAAACAGTGCCAGGGTGCTTATTTTAGAATGAATAGTCATGTTAGTTAACTAGAGCTAACGATTGAACAAATAGCTCACCTTACAGCATACCGAGCTTCGCTAGATGCCTCCTTCCATCTACTGACTTGACAGACCTACTGCGGGCTTCTTTTTATTCAGTAACCACAAAAACAAACCCCGACTTACCCTTCATAGCTGGTTCTGGTTTTTGGTACAAAGTCTTTTCATGGATTTATAGGAACGAAACTTGTATGAAAAAGGAACCTAAAATGGACCTACTCATTGCAGCAGGACATACTCACAGGCAGTGTGAGCATGTGGTTTACAAAGAAAAAAAGAGCAACCAAATCCAAAGATCTTCTGTAAAGGGACAGGCGTGACTGTTAACCCCTTACTCATATCACCGTCAGGACAGATGAGCTTTGGTGCACTACTTTTAACACAGCTACAACCACTCAGCATCAGGATCTGGCCTTCTGTTCAGCTCATACTATGCAGCCCACCACACCCTACGTGCCACTTACTTAAAATACCAGTGTGGACAATGAGTATGACTCCCATGGTTTTCAAGAAGTAGGGGAAGAGAGGGTTTTTTGGGGGGAGGTCAGTTTTTTAAGGCAGCCAAAATGAATCCTGAAAATTACAAGTAAAATGGGTTCTGCTTATCACCACGCAACTACACACATCTCACCTGGAAACACACAGGAACTGATGAGTACGAGTTTCTTTTTGTCACATGAACTGCCTTACACTGGCCATAAACTTAAGGGATTTAACAGGGATTAAAGATTCACTTGTCAGCTGCGATGTCCTTTAATAAGCTTCTTAACACCTATACTGACAGAAGTAGTGTGTCCCTAGTTTGGCAAAGTAGGCTGTCTCTGTCCAGATTTCAGTGTAGCTCTGGAGACCTTAAAAAAAGTATGAAATCCAGAGAGTCTTCTGCACCCTTCAGGGAAATAATCTACTAAATAGAATTTTTTTCAGACTCAGCTTTTGTTGAATGGACAATACAAGTATTAACTTGTATTTCCAGGAGCTGCGCAAAGTGTGTGTCTCTTCATGCGCTGTCGAGGAGAAATTCACATACTAAAACCCCACGTTGTGCTCTGCTATGTCCTGTTTTCCTATCTCCTGCCTTAGTTCAGGTCCACAGCAAGCTTCTTCCTCAAGGCTTATTCAGCTCAGTAAGAATGCCCTTGCTTGTAAAGCACTTGACAACAGCCAGAGGTTCTCTGCTACAGGCAACGTAGCCCTGACCATCTAACCCAGACAAACCATCTTAACCCCTGTTTTGCACTCTCATCTGTAACACGGAGGCGAAAAAATTCACCTTTCCAGCTAAATATTTTTCTGCTTTTTAAATGGCACATTCCTTAGAACAGAGGATTGACCACATACCCTGAAGCAAGCACAAATCACCCTTTGCTTTAATTCTTTGGTACCTCTGGATTAAGAATTGCCCCCTAAGATGTTAAACATCTTTAGTTTAACAACATTTTTAAAGTTCAAACCAACTGTAAACCAGACCAGGAAGATTCTCACTTCGGGCCCTTAGGTTTATCTAATTTCCCTCCTCATGTCTTTCTGTGCTATGGGCGATCCCAGGCAAGTTTCTTGCTGGTCTCTTACACTTCTTTTGTGCCATCTCACACTGCTGGAGCCATGCAAGTAAGGAACTGTAATAATAACAACCCTATCTGCTCAGCTTTGACAGGACACAGCGATTACTTTTCTGGCACAGCACTTAAAGCACCAAACGATTTGACACCTGTAATTTTATACTTGGAATAACACAAGGTATTCATGCTTCTTTTGTAACATAAGATAAAAGCAAACACTACATATGTTCTCATTCCAGTGGTGCTGTCTGGCAGCTATTTGCCTAAGGAAAAACAAGTACTGTTACGTTACAGGGTATGAGGAAAAGTAAAAGCTATGGAAAAGACATCATTAAATAGCCAACTTACTCCCTTCTAGCACTAGACTGCTCCCTGCAACATGTTTCAGAGTGTTTTGTCCAGTCTGGTTTTACAAGTTTCACATTACTTTCATTTATATCTTTAATACAGCGCTGAGTCCGATGCGGTTTGGTGCTGCTTATTTTCCTTGTCTTTCAACTAGAAGACTCAGTGCTAGACCAGCTGTTCATATAGAGTCGGCTCCAAAACTACTGAAAAAACCTGGACTCCTTCCACTGACTTCAACAGGCTTTGGATCAGGCTGATGAAAAGACGGCGAGTACATTTCATGTAAGACTAAGCAGGTTACAGTCAGCAAAGTAAGAGGATTAGCTGTGCACAATCCCAAGGCATATTACTCTGCGTGCTTCTACAACAACTGGCTAACACATTTTCGCTTTCACAGAGAGAAAGGGCCAGGTGCTCTGCTACTAAGTCAACGCCACCACGCCGGGAACAAACCTGAACTGGAATCTGCCCAGTTAGCCTCATTACAACTGGGATTTTCCTAAACTGGAGGTGTGGAAATGTATTTTCTAAAAATGCAAAACCAGTAAGCAAATGCTTTCTGCTTTCCAGATGAACTTTAGTTCTTTGGGCTAGAGACCCTGTGGAATGACTATCAGGAGAAACGCAATGGGTTTTGTCTCTTTCCTCTGCTAGGGAAGGATGGATCCTCTTCCTTCTTCAGAACCTAAAATGGGTCGTATTTGGTTTAAAACACATACATTCAGACCTTCATGTGCTGTTACCAGAAGAGCTGGGCAGCCCCAAACTGCTAATCTGCGCGTCTTTTAGGGAGCACCGATACTTCAACATACACCCACTGTGTGCTTTGAGTGCACGCCTTCTGAAAGCTAGAACACCCTTTACCAGGAACTGTTTTATCAGTGGGGGACTCATTCTGAACAACACAATCAAACGAAGACAGTGGTGCGCAGTAATTCTTCCCACCCTTACAAAGTTCCCAGTAAACCAGGTCGGAGTTAGTGGTGTTCTCAGCAGCTGAGAATGCTTTCATCAACCAGACTTATTTTTTTTCTGCTCCCTCTGTTCCCTCTGGACGGAGGACTTCGTGGCTTTGTTGTACGATGTGTACAGTTAGAACCTACGCTAAAAGTATGCCATCAATGAACCAACACTGGGGGGTGGTGTCAACCAGATAAGAACATTCCTTTCATCTTCTGCGCCCCACCACTGTGGCAGACGGACGTCTAAATTGCTTTATTAATGCGCTGAAGTCTTCCATCGTTTCTCAAACAACACCGAAGGAATAATCAGAATTTCATTGCATTTTCATTTTCTGCTCTTCCAGCTTAAATCTAGCTGGATGTTATGCACTGGGGGAGGGGGGGGAATAATTATTTATTTACCTGTTTGTTAATTTTCCAGCAGGTTGGCAGGAATATATCATGTGCTTGACATTCCGAGGCAGTCAAGGGAAGCTTCTCAAGTTCCTGTTTAATTTCAAAGCAGTTTCCACACAATATGGGAGCTGTATTTAGATTTAGTTACACTTTCAAAACTAGTTCAAGGCAGCAAGACAAGGGATCCAAAGATTTTTTTCTGAGGCTAGCTTAGAGTCAGAATAAGCAGGTTTAAAAAGCATAGAGGTTTCTGAACATGATGATAGCAACGCTTTTAGTCTCTAACATATGAATAGCTAGGGAAAAACAACAGAAATGGCTTGAGGCCACAGAAGCACATTACTGAAAGTTTATATGTAATTTCCAGTAAGAAAATTTCTGGTAGAAAATTCTTGATAATGCTGACAAAAACATGATTCTCATGTGGTGGTATGATAAAAACTGTGAATCCACCCAAATTTCTCCACATTGAATGACACAGCTATAAATGCCAAGGGGGGGGGGGGGGGGGGGGGAGAAGAAGAGGTGATGTAGGTCCTCTGTTCTGTAAAAGAAAGAAATCAAACTACTGCTTCACAGGCAGCCGAGCTGATCGAACTGTTGCAAAAGTAGTGAGGTCAAACCTCTTGATCCTTTCACAGCCTCCCAGCTGCACTTGCAGCAGCTCAGGTGCCCCTCTGATCCTTTACCTTCTACCTGTCATTTAGTCAGCTGATCTACCTCACTATTCCAAAGAAAGCCTCCTTTCTGCTATTTTTCTTCCAGGCTAATGTAAGGATCCAACACATTCCAAAACCAGTGCAAGGTAAGCAGCAGGATGACCAAGAGCAAGGGACCGAGGACCATCATCTTCTGGTGGCAGCAAATTGTGAAGCTGTCTCCACGTGCCTCACAGAAGCACTGTCTTCGTGCAAGGACTTGTCATAAGAAGGCAAGGGGGAATTGCAGGGAGAAGTGGAACAAGTATGGGTCCTGATTATCGCTGCTTTGGAGGAGTGGTGGATAATAAGGATGCAAGCTAGAAGAGTAGGAATCCTGTATGTCTGCATGCAGAGGATTTAATGGATAGAAAAAATACGTGCATATTCAGCAGCTGCAGCACACTCAGGAGCCAGGGGATGTACAGTCTATATGCAAATAATTGCATAGTTCCCCTATGAAAGCATGGGGCTGACTGCACAGACTCTTAGTAGCTATGCTCTGTGTCTACATCAAGCCTTCTATTTCTGGAGAGCTTTGCACTTACTGTGTAGAGCTGAACAGCACAGCCCAGCCCAGCACACACACAGAGCTGCTCCTGCTCGGCTGCTTCATGTTCTGTAGCTGCAATGCATGCTCACAATGCTAATGTCCAGATTTCCAGACATGCAGCAACTACTTCAGAAGTGGCTGCTCCCTACAGCTACCAGATATCTGGAAAACCCAGACATATTTATGAAGCCCTCAAAATCTGCCTATATGTGATTTCCAGGCAGAAAGAGTAGATGTGTCTGGGAAAAGAAAGCCTACAACATCCAAAAAGTCCTTCACTACCTGCAGGAATGCAAACAAAAGATAACAGACGTTCACGAATGCCTGCTCTGATGAACTATAGGCAGGGCCAGAGCTCAAGTCTCAACTTCTTCACCTGTCTTCTCCATTGACTCAATTTACCCTAACTCAATGAATTTGACAGGACGTGCTTTCACATAAAGGAGATATGAGAGGTGTCTTGCAGTTCAGCTTCACAAAGGCTCCTGTGGCCATTACAAAAGCTACATAAGGAATTTATTTCAGGTGTAGACACCCATGAAGAAAATAACTGTAACCGAATAAGAGGCTATGCACTAATGTGAGAATCCACCCTTCTCTCTCCTTTATATGGTGTTGGCTTATAAAATTAATTACATACCTCACAGAGACGCAATACTTAATTAATATTTGTTAACTGCTTTGAAATTCTGATGGAAGACATCATAGTAGTGTGCATTATGACTAATAGAGTGTAAAAGTGATGCCAGTGGTGTGGCTCAAGCAGAATGCTGGAAGGGTATCTATTCTGTTTCTCATTTAAAAAGGGGAATGGAGACAAAGAAGGTTTAGGAAAGCTTTTTAAAACTCAGTTATCCTAAAGAAAAAGGGAGGACTCAGGAGGACAGGAGCTAAAACAGTCTTCAGAGGAATTTATTTGTGCAGTGTACATCAACCCCTGCAAAGTCAGAGAGTAAGCACCTACAGCAAAATCCTGGCTCCAGCCAAGTACATGGAAAATGTTTCACCAGCTCCTGTGAGCTTTTGTCATAATTTCCAAGAGGTGCATCCAGCATCCCATACGCAGGTTTGCAACTTTGCACAGTTGCTTTTTTACAGTTTAGGTTCAGGAAATAACCTCATCAAGCTAGGGCATGCTCACGCTCCAAAAGTAACTGCTCAGCTTCTAATCATCTTTCTACTACACCCCACATTTGGAGTAAATCTTTCCACTCCGTTAATGAATTTGGACCCAAGCTACCTCTATTTAAATTGGTGGCAAAACTCCAATTAAATGGTAGCAGTGTGGAGATCACTGTAGATTTTGTAATAAAGAGGGGAAGAAATCACCCTGTGTTTAACAGTGGTTGTAACTCATATACACCCCCAGAGTTCAATTCATTAACTCAGAAGTCTGTGGAATTTGTAAGTCATTCTTCACTGAAAGGGGAAGGGGAAAAAAAAAAAATAAAGGAAGTAACAGAAATGTAGACAACTTATTTTTTCAGAATTAATCCTCCATAACTAGCCAGATAAAGATTGACAGAAACATGCTCCTCACCACTTCTAAGAGTTAAAGAGCACATTCATCAACCTAAAGCTTTGCACCTGGAAAGCTCAAAGGAGAAAGACTATAAAGAGCAGCAGGTGAGAGGTAACACAGTTTGAGAGAAGGTCATTGGGAGCTTCCCCTGTGAAGAGAAGCTCTTTTACAGATGAAGTCTACAGCTACTTTAGGTAAGAAGCTAAGTGAAAATGTGCTAGGATGCAAGCTTTCTTTTGGGTTTTTTTTTGGTTTTTGATTGTTTTGTTTTTAAAAGGACTGAAGCCTGTTGTTTGGTGTCCATGGGGCTCTTGGTAAGCTATTACTTCCCTTTTTCCAAGTGGTGTGTGATGGCTTCCACTGAGCATTTCCCAATGTACTCTTATGTAGCACAGGGAAACTTAAGGTACTATACATGGTAAGCTATCTCTTAAGGTCGGCTTTCCCACTGTGCAACGTGTAGAAATGTTGTACTACAGCAAACCAGCACTTCTCAAGTAGTTTTGTGTCTATGCAATTGCCTAGATCAAATGTAATGATAAAGTTAGATGTTGCAAATTTCCCTCTTCACTTGTGCTAGTATGCTCTAGCTTCCTGATTGTACTGCAGGCTCTGGAGCACGGAGGGTTTTAGTTTTCTCTCTCAGTGCTTGTACAGCTGTGTCCACAAATGCACATATCCAGTAAAACCCAAGGAAATGTTCCTGGATGCCAGGATTAAGCTTAGATAGCTTCAGCCCTAATAATTCACCGGCAGTTCTCTGCTTTCTATTTGACAGAGAATTTTTATAAACTTCTTGCAGCAGCTCACGCTGTAGTTCAAGTGCTGACAGTTGCTTCCCAGTCCTTGTGGAATAAGCAACATCATTCTTCCATCTAAACTCAGTAGGCAAAAGGGGTTGGTGCATGACCTACATCATGTTGCAGCTCTCTGGATGCCAAGGAGAGATGATGCTAAGGGGCCAAGGCAAAAAACTCAAGCTTAAAGCTTTTACTGACTAAAAATTAAATGCCTGATACTTGAAGTCATATGAAAACGGTGCCATGTCACTCATTTAGATACAAAGGCTGTGCCTTTTTTCTCTGAATACTCATTTAGTAACACACTGGGCAACCATGTGTGTTACTAAACACATGACATCAAACATGACAAATGCTTCTTTAGCGTCCACCTTTACTATGGCTGGAGATAATGGTGGGCAGGCAGCATGGAGGAGAAATTATTCTATCTACAGTTTGGCAAGGTTGCTTTCAGGGAAGGCCATTGAAAAGATGCTTACTATGTGTTTTGGAGAGGTCTAACTTTGCAGAGGGGCCAGAAGTAAATGGTATGAGAGATCAGAGTAGGCAAGGCTGTATCTAAATCACAGACCTTTGCCTAGTGGTGTCTGCATTGAGCTGACAACACCTGAAGGACTTTTTAAGGCAACGTTGTTTCTCATTTTAAGACTTCAGAAAAAACACACTGCTGCTAAGTAAGGTATGGCATGGTTTATTCTCCTCAGTGTGTCTCCACCTACATTGTTTGACTTTTCACCTGGCTAGCTCTGGCTTTCTCTGAGTGAGTTATACTTCTTTCCCCAGTAGGCTGAAGAGCAGCCCAGCAGCAATCTCTGAAAAACCACACCTATATGAAAAGCATCTAAATTGCCTCTAAGCACAACTGATCAAGCCTAATCACTCTTATCTAGCATGCTTTCCAGAGTAGGTTCTTGCAGTTCTCTAATCTTCTAACTTACATTCCTGGGTCTGCTTCTAATGCTAATGCTACTCTCATGGTTCTCTTATGCCACGGACAGGACATAAATCCCTGGTTTCCTGTTAATCTGTGTCTCTGGCAAAACTTGTACTCCTTCTACTGACAATCTGTCAGAGTGAACTCTCGTTAGACTGTCTAGTCACGCTGTATCTACCAATGTGTCTGCATCATCTTTTTTTCCTCCTAAGTACCTAATGTACACTTCCCAGCCTTAGGTGAATGATTCTGCATGTTACATTAAAATGAATGCTGATCAGATGAGCGTATTTGTCCAGGTACTCCAGATCTCAGTGTACCAGTCCCTGTGTTTACATGTTCAATTTGAGGTGTTCATCAACACCATACAACCAGTTGTAGAGATTCCTGTAAAGTGCAAAAAAACCCCAAACAAACTGAAAAGCACTGGTCAGATGTCTTTGGGACTGTGTTAGACTGCTGTTGCATCAACTTTCTCTATGGTTATTCCCATTCCTTTATGGGTCTTCCTTCTGGGAGAGTTCAATATATTGATTTCTAACTATGTCAGTGCTAGACTGATCTCTCATAATTACTGCTGGTTATATCAACATCAGAAATAAGTACAGGTCTGTAAATCCAAATACATGATGCTGAGGGCTGTGTTCCCACTACGTGGGGTTTATGTGTGTGGTTTGCTTAGACTAGCTCTTGCCTGCTCTCATGGACTTTCCCACCTATGTGTTGTGGAGGGTGTCAGGCATTCTTCTGTGGTGCAGCCTCTGGTGGTCCCTCTGAAAACTTCAAGTCCAAGTGCAGTATGTGGAGACAATCTGCTTCAAAAGCACGCTCTTGGCTTTAACTCATTTAACATCATCAAAGTGAGAATCTACACTAGCGCTGGAGCGTAGATCAACACCTGCCAGACAGACTGGGGAGATTGCCGCTGATATTAATGGATTTAATCCGCATCTGGAGAAGGCACAGAGGGATGTGGAAGATTTCTATCTCTTTGTTAGTTAATGGGAGAAACTTACAAAGCTGTTCTTCAAAGCAGATACAGCTACAGATAGGAAAGAGGAAAACATGCCCTGTTCACGTGTCTCCAGTTTGATCTGTGAGAGGTAGAATCCATTCTTGGGTAATGGATAATTAGGCTTACTATGTTTAGTGCAGCCATCAAATTAATAGTGAGAATAACTTTTAATTTGGTGTAGGGAGGGGTGAGAAAGGCAGGGCAAAACCCTCCAAATGATCTGCTGTGTAGTGAGGATGTGCAGAGTACTCTGAGACAGCTCTGGAAACTGGGACTATGTATTTCAGCTGGTGGTGTGCTGTGCAATCCTTTAATGAAAATATTAATACCAAGAAAAGCAAATTACTTTGCCCTGGGGGAAGAGAGGGGGTTAAATACAACTGTTATTATTGCTGTGCAGCTGTTAAACAAAAACCCACCACTGCCACCCCACCAGATGAAAGTATTTTATTACTTAAGACACTCTAGTACCAGCAAACACTTCTGAAATACACCAGAAAGCAATGTCAGTACAAGTAGCTGGTGATGCTTTTCAAGCTGCTCACAACAGGGAAAGGACAAAGACGCAATGTTGAACTGACAGCTGGAACTGTGTTAGTAAAATGTCAAGTTTTCTTGTGTATCGGGTAACTTTTCAGAAGTATCTTCTCCAAGAGTATCTATTCCTTATGATACACCGAGTGCAAAAAAAATTAAGACTGCACTTGCAAGAGGTTAGCTCCCACACTAGCTTTATGGTCACGTAACTGCTGCTTGCTTCCAGAAACTGAAACAATACAGCAGTTTTCTGAAACCTCCTCAGTTAGGCAGAATCACAGCTCAGCTCAAAACTGTAGACTGAGTCACTAACAGCATTACAGACAACTGGAAAAAGCCAGTGAAGTTTCTTTTTCCCTTCCCCCTCAGTTGAATATGCAAGCATTTCAAGAGGAAGCGTTCACGTACATCTGTTGACTCCTGTTTCTGTGGCCCTTGTACAGTTGGGAGTCGGACAAGAGGTGAGGTGTCTGCACCAAAGTAGGGTAGAGCTGATGCGGCCTTCAGATGTGTGCTCAGCACTCCCTCAAAATTCTCAGAACAACCCCAAGTTGGGCTGCCACCACATCACCCTCGGAGCTGCTCCAAGAGCTGTGCTGCACACTGGGTAAGGTGGCGGGGGCAAGTTAAGAGAAACTGCTGTAACACTGTGAGCACTGAGTTCTGTTTCAGATAAAGTTATACTCACCTGTGCTGGCTAAGCTATGGCAGGTATAAAAGAAAGGTCAAGTGTCTTAACAGCTGCCTTGGTAGGGAGGGCACGTGTGGGCCTGTCTCTGTGTGAGCTCCAACACTTAAGGTGCCTTAAGTGCAGCGAAAACAAGCCCCCGCACCACCGCTTCCTCCTGCTCGATTTTTGTTGTGGTCACAGCTGCAAAAGTCAGGGTGTTAGTTTGGTCCTATTGCTCCTTTGGCATCGACTCAAACCCCAGAAGTTTGTATTAGAAAAGTGGCCTGGAAAGTACTATATTAACAGACATGCAAAGTCCCTGACTTCTGGGGAATAAACAGCTTTGAAGTAAAATACATGCAGCAATAATCCGTGCACACTTCATTAATTTCAGAACTGCAACAGCAAAGTACTACTTAGAAAAAGCTGTGAGATAGTAATTAAGGGTTTGGGGTTTATTTTTTTTCTTTTAATCCCCAAAGCTCCTTATCTCCATTCTCCATGTTTTTTTCATTCAATTTACAGTAGTTGAAGTTAAAGCTCATCTGAAAAAAAATGACACATTCAGTCTGACTAACCTCTCCACCCCCCTTGTGATGAGAATCCTTTCTTCATCAGGGGAGTAAGTGCAACAACGTGAATTACTACATTGCTTAAGATAACTTTTCTTTGCACTTTGCGTTTAATGGAATTTGGATATTTCAGCACCTTAAATTATTATGCTGAGATAGCGAGGGCAGCAATTCTTGTCAAGTCTTAGTTAAGACTGAAGGATCTCTAGGCTGTCAGAGCTGTCTAGCTGTCAAAGGCAGAATTTTGTTATCTGTCAACATGCACACATCTTTCTCTACCACACCCTCAGTCGAATTTGTGAACCCTTAACATGGGCTACTGCATGAGACGGAACATCACTTTACCGCTCAAATTTGAGTCAAAGTTTAGACTCGGAGTAGGTGCAGTTTAACTCTGCATTTAAGCATGACTGTGCGCTGCTGGAAGGGGTGCTCATGCCCCTTTTTTCCTCCCTTCTTGCTGGACTGTGCAGCTGCCCTGTGTGCCGTGTCCAGAAAGCCCCGATGCACTGGAAAACCGACTTTCCAAAAGCCAGCGGATCCCTAAACCTGACTCCAGAGGTACGGCACCATGTACAGCTGGGCAGTGGAATGGGGCCATCTTGCTGTCACAGCCTGCTATTACTCCAGACAGACACATCTAAGAGGGGAGGCTCTTCCCCCAACTACCCCACCCCAACATTTCAGTTTACCAAAAACTGTCTCTAAAATAAGCAATGCAGCCTCTCTTATACCTCATGCTATATGCTCCCTTCTTGCACTCTGAGTTCACTTTCTTTCAGCAGAAAGTAATTGATTTGAGTAAAAATTAACCAGGCTGAGAGGCTGGAGAAACTAGCTTAACCAGTAAGAAGGGATAGGGGGAATCTTGCCTGGTTCAGTGATGAGAATAGTCTTAAACTCAAGAGTTTAAATTTTCAGAGAAAGAAATATCAATTCCTTTTCGTTGCGGTGTCAGAGTATTAAATGTGCTGAAGACAACCTGATGGCTTACCAAGTTGTTCCTGAATGATAAAGCAAATATGATGGTAGTTTTCTGACTGTGGATGAGTTACTGCAACGGACTTTCTTTATACTTGCCTGGCCTGTTATTTCTACGAGCTGTGCTTCTGCCGCTGGGTTTGGCACGTACCTGTTTTCAACCGTACCTCGGCCCAAGGGATGTTTTCTGCAGGGCCTGTTGTGATAGGACATAGGGTAATTGTTTTAAACTAAGAGGGGAGATTTAGACGAGATCTAAGGAAAGACATTCTTTTGTAGTGAGGGTGGTGAAACACTAGCCCGGGTTGCCCAGAGAGGGGGGAGAAATCCTATTCCTAGAAACATTCCAGGTCAGGTTGGATAGGACTCTTGAGCAACCCAAGCCAGTCAGTTGGTGTCCCTGTCCATGGCGGGGGGGGGTGTGGACTAGATGGCCTTTAAAAATCCCAACCCAAAATATTCTAATTTTATGTTATTTGTCGTGGCCTCCTGGCCACGGGGCAGAAGCAATGGCACTCCGGTCCTCCTGTGGGAGCCGGCAGTGCTCCCACCTCTGGAAATGGTATTTGAGTGAAACCAGCATTAGAGGGGCAGGTCTTTGCAGCAGCTTCATTTTTTTTCCTGTTTCAGGCTTTGCTGGTAGCTTGCTAAGCACGTCTGCATCGCACCTCGCTCCCAAAAGGGGCTGAGGCGCGTTTAAAGCGCGACTGCCAGTAACGGGGCGCTGGCACTCGCGCTGCGAGCTGACGCGCGTCCAGTCGCTGCACTCGCCCGGCCTCTCACGGGTCCCGGTTCCTCGCTTAGCAGCCTGGGGCCGCTCGCCGCGACGCCGCCTGTTTCGTGCCTCTGTGTGCGCCCCGAACGCCTTCCCTAGCGCCGGCTGCTCCCCCGCGGAGCCGCTCGAGCACTGCCGGGTCTCC